>JANCMA020013537.1:0-17392 GCA_024336925.2 Zoanthus solanderi
AAACTTTTAAAATTCCTTAAACCCCTACCATTCGTATTCATATGGGATAGACTTTGCATGACTAGAATATCTTTGAATTCTGCCGACCCCCATCTTTTGGCTCTGCCTGGTTTTCTCAGACAATGACTCTTAACATGCAGACCCCGGTGTTTAGCATTTAGGTGACCTCAAGCCAATTCAACGTTGATTTTAGTTATTATTGTATACATTATATTGTATGTATTAAGCCTTAAAAACATTACAGCAAATGAATGTAAGTTGCTGTGATTGTTGTGGTTGTTAGATTTGTGTATTTTGAAGCTGGTTGACATTCAAGGACCATTAAATTTATTGTTGGATACAACCTAGAGTAAATTTAAACATGGTTTATACATGAACCATTCCCAAGGGAAGGCCAATAGACCCTTGTCACGCTTGTTTGAGTCAGTTAAAAATTAATATTATTGCGATTTAAAAGGGCATCGATGCCCACTAAACCTCGACTTCATGCAAACTTCCATACATTTTCTTTTAAAATTTCGTAGAAAATTTTGTTTTTACAATTGTTATTACTGTCACAGTTTTTATAATAAAAAGCCCAAATTTTCAGTACTTACTAATTTTGACCTGCTCTTTCTATTTCTGCCTTTTAAATTGCAATAATATTAATTTTTAACTGACTCAAACAAGCGTGACAAGGGTCTATTAGCAGTTCCTCTGACAAACATTTAGTGATATAAGCCAAATCAACACTGGTTCTAGTTATCATAGTTTGAAATTAAAATATTTAAAAATTTACAGCAAATGAGTATTACTTGTATTCAGTATTATAGTTGTTACATTTTTGTATTTTGAACGTCAACAATCGAAACAAATGGAAGCACCCACTAAAGTTATTGTTGGATATAACCTAAAGTAAGAATGAAAATGGTTACAAGAATCATTCGAAAGTTAGCAGTTTATTGATCATTTTTCAAAGTGAGGAAAACAACTGGTTAGATTTATTGTTAATGTCATTGTTGGGAGAACAGATAAAGTAACATTTTTACGACATAAGCCATACATTGACATAGTTCCTGTTGCTAACTGTATTGTTGTTGAGTTTTTTGAAAAAAATTGTCAATAAAAATTAACATATTGTGTGATAGTGTTGCTTAATGGTATGATTTGTTCATCAGATGGTGCATTGCTAAAAAATAAAATTGGGAACTTGATCAATTATACATTATCAATACTTAAAACTTTGTAAATATAGGATATTACATGGCGGCACGGAGACAAGAAATTTCTCTTCGAGTGTTGAAAAACATTTCATGAGTGAGTGCAGTGAACCATGTAATTTTCTTTTTATTATATAAAATCCTCACAATACAACAAGAGATGCTATATTCTTTATTTCGCGAAAATACTGCGAGCTGATTGGTCAAAAATGATATCACACGTGTGGATAAAAATGATATCGTCACTGGTGGGATAGCGTTTTTATCGATTTGCTACCACTCGGTATACCACTAAATTTTATATAATAATTGGTATTATGTTGCTGGGTAGCTTGATAGTATAATATAAATTATGTCTCTCTAGCATAAAAGTTTGAAAAATTTAAAAAAAGTGAAAAAGAATCAAACTTTTAGATGCTATAGAAGGATGCTTAGTCCGAAAACTCAATTTTTTAAAATTCTTAAAACTTTTATGCTGGAGACATATAATTTATATTATACTTTAAAAAACTTTATAATTCCACACTAAGCTTTCTGAATACAGTCAAACTTCTGTGTTACAACATTTTTTAAGTGACATAAAACTCGAATTGCATTTTGATACCATAATAATTACTAAATTTCATTCCTCTTCTAATAGAGCAAGTGCTAGTACTTCTTGATTTAATAAGTTCGATATGTTTTCTTCATAATTTAAACTTCTGTAAGTGTCCATCTGGGACGTAAAAGCTGCATTTCCAATTTTCAAAGAATGGCTGAGGAAACTATTCGTGTTGCTGACTTCATTGAAATGTTTATTGCTCGAAAGTTATTATTTGATGATGATGATGATGATGATGAATAGCCATTGAAATGCTAACGTAATCAACAAAACCACCCAAGTGTTGAAACAAACATCAGCAACAGAATCTGCTTCTGTATAAAGATATGATCAATTGCTTTTATAGGAAACCATCTCACATAAGCTACTACTACTGTACTTCCAGTCTTGGGGGTGGTCAGCTTTTGTAGGTTTGTATTTCTAGACCTTGGACTTGCATTACCCTATTTTATGTTGCAATTTCATGGAGTCAAAAAATGTCTCCTGTATAAAACAATTATCAATCAAAGTCCGAAAAAATTCCCAATATTATATATTTACTGTATTTATCAAACCTGTGTTAAATGGTCACCCATATATGACACATATGGTTACCCTGGTAGTTTATTTAATCCCTGAATTTCACTTTGTTCACTGGTTTTCAAGCAATGAAAATGTTTTTAATGATGCAATAAAAAGGCTACTTTCTCAATCATGTGCAGTATGTATGTCTCTGCACGATTATATAAATACGTCATAAAAAAGTACTTTTATCTTGGAAACCGTGATATTTGTAAGACCTGTAGCCCGCCAAAACAGTGGCATATATACACTGCGCATGATTGCAAAAGTGCCTTTAGTAACTATACACTACGACTCAAAAGTACCACAGTCATTTTGCTTCATTATAATACTGTATCATTGTTGGTCAGTCACAATTCCATGCCCTGTATATGCCATAAAAATTATGACCATTATATACAGGTAATTTTAAAAAATAGTTTATCATATGTTGAAAAAATAGAATTTATAGAGAAAATGGAGGTTGAACTTCTGTATCCGATTATTTAGCAACTGTAAATGGAAGGATGCTGTGACCACAATTCCTATTTCTGCCACAAAATTTGAGAACCCTAGAATCTTTTTAATCAAAACTTAGCAACCCTCCCTCCCTAGGACATAAAACCTATTAGTAAGTGCTACCTACTGTATTTTTCTGTTGTAAAAGCATTTTTCACTAAATTTAAAAAATTAATCCCCTTCTAGATCCTGCCTCGTACAAAACAAGTAGCAATTGAAATATAGTGCTAAGCATCAAATTACTCCCCCTAGGCCTTCCTGAATGTCTCAAGATATCTACAAATACATCAAACGTTGCTGCTTTACATATGGCAGAATAGTGCCCATAATTGGCAGAGTAAACTCTCAAGTGCCTGCACTTCTCACATAGGAGTGCTTGATTTGATTCCTAATGGTTATTGTGTTCCCCCTAACTAAGTTAAATTCAAGTTTTTAATAGACTAGGAATTTGCAACATTTAAAAGAGACTGCTCAATGGAGAGTAGTCCATTAATAGATGGCCGCTAGATTGAGACCTGACTATATATAAAAAAAATCAGAAAACACTAACTTTTGTTGTGTTTCTTTCAGTTGTTTTATTGATAGTCAAAGTGTAACGTTAATAAGTCCTATTAAGTATACTGATATACCAGCACAATAATGCCAAATATTTTACTTTTTACTTACTTACTTTTTACTAATACCTGTCAAACCAGAATCACTGAAAAACTAATTACATTCAACATGCATTCTTTTGAACTTAGTTTGAACATAGACCATAAACTTTCAAACCATAATTTTATTTAAACAATAGAAATTTGTACTTTCAATCACTGTGCAATAAACTTTATAATACACCCTGTGACCTTCATGGGTACGGTACATTATAATTATTTGTAAGCAAAATATCTCAAAGTCTAGAAAAAGGGAGTGAAGAATAAAGAAAAACAACAAAGCACAAGTCTTCCATTATTCTTGAAATTTCGAAGTAAAGTTGTTCACATTGGATTTGCATCCAGCATACTTTGCAAGTGCTCCCAGATATTTAGGGATTGAAGCATTCAAACGATTTAAGGTTGACCCATTTTGAATTACTGACTTTTTACAAGCACGAGAGAACATTTCAAGCATAAAAACTGCATACCCAAACTAAAATATAAAAATCATTGTAAAATCTATAATGCAGCAAGAGGAGTTCTAATTCCATGCAAACTCTGGCCAGCCCATCCGGCAGCTGTTCTCTCCTTACTCGAACGAACGCCAAAAAATAAAAATATAAAACAGGAAGTACTTGATAAAACAATCAGTCCATCTAAGGTTCCCATACATAATAAAAAATTACTATACGCGGCTGCACGACGGCACATCGCATTCAGCCAACACTAAGCAGCGACTTTTTAGACACAAAAGAGATACTTAACAATTTTATTCTGTATTCGGAAGGAAATTGAATCTCAACCTGTAGCTCAATTCCAAAATTACCAAAAATCACATACTTATGGAAAAATGGCGATGATAATCAATGCATTCACTGTTTCTTTATTCAAAGACGAACAAAATTTATTGAGAAAATCCCAGATGTAGTAAAATACTTTTTCCGATGGGGTAAAAGTTCCAGAGATACACAAATAACTCCTAGCTCAGGAATCCATGTGATTTTGCTCCATACCAATTTAAAGAATTGATCATCTGTTATTTGAAAAACTGTCAAAATCCTCTTCTGCAGTCACGATGCTGACTGGGGTTCTGCTGCAGCGTCATTCCAATCTTCTAATGTTTGGTATAAATTTAACTACTATCTACTGTCCTAAGAAACAAACGTACAAATCTTGACAAAAACGATCAATCAATCAATCAATCAACTTTATTATTTATACACGGGGTACTAACAGTTATAAAACTGATTTACATAGAGGCCGTGTGGTAAAATATACTAACTACAATATTTCAAATAAAATTATAATACTATAACTATATACTGCTTCTACTATAACTATATAATACAATAAAAAATAAATTTCACTAACCCTATAAAGCTATTTCATTAATTTACATGTTAATGAGAGTGGTTCCTTTAAGCTTGTTTTTAAAAGAAGCCAGGGACTCAATTTGGCGAAAGTTTTCTGGCAGATCATTCCCAACTTTCGCGCCATTATAGCTAATACTTTTTTTAAGTGCTTCAGTGTTGGGTCGAGGAATTGATAATTTTGGGTTTGACCCTCTAAGGTTATAATTTGTCGAGTCTGTAAGACGTCGACTATTGATCTGGTAAACGTCAAATTTTGAGATTTTGTTATTTACAATGTGGTCTGTTTTTCTAAATAGGTTTTATTTCACAGTTATGAGAATTTAGGGACTTGTACCCAAACCCTCACGATATTAGAGTTGGCAACTATGCTAATAAAATTACAACCTCGTTACCAGAGCTTTTCCCTCAGTGGTGCGTGGGATCGGAGGCAAAGGCCTGGGAACTAGGTTAGATAACTGGTTGAACAAAATAAATTAGAAAATAATCCTGAAATAACGCGCGCTGTGATTGGCTACAAATCTATTTTATATAACTTAACATAAATCACGGGAATGACGTCACCCAATGCAAGATAAGTTTTTCAAAATGGAAGTGAAGTTATTTTCTAAAAGGAATAAAACAGTATTGCTTGTGTTTCTAGACAATAATATAAAACGCTATGACGTGTAGAACACTCGAAAAGCAGAGAAAAAACTTGGCTTCGCCTCGTTTTCCCTCAACACTTTTCTTGTGCTCTCCTACGTCATAGCGTTTAATATTGTTGTCTAGAAACACGCACGATGCTGTTTTATTCCCTTATCAGTAAATTGTCAGCTGAGTGTCTTCGGCCACTCCATACTTTCCCTTATTTGTTTCAAACAAGTCAATGAGTTTCTTTTCATATTTTGAATGAAGTTCTTCTACTTGTTCAACGGTCGGATTCTCAACTTTTTCAACTTCAATTGCTTCTCCCACTGCGAAAAAATAATTGAGTTGACAATTAGTTCTTTCCAAAACTGTCACTTGCTACAGCCTGCACAAGGCATTAACTAAAATAACAAGTAACAATGATGTTGATGATAATGACAATGACATTGCTTCTTTTATCTTTAATTAAAAGTCAGTTGACTTGATCTATTTCTGAATATCTTGAATGATATGCAACAAAACAAAATCTTTATAAACCAAAAGTAAACCTAATTCGGGCAAACAAGCAGTTTCATTTACATTAACAGATCTATGGAAAAAAATCCCAGACGAACTCTTGAACTCCTTTTCTTTTATTAAGCAACTGAAAGACCATCTATCGTCTTCTCAACGCGAGTGAATTCACTTTACTCAATTCTTTAACCATTCAATATCCCATACACTATTATTATCATGTTTTATTTCCTTAACCCTGTTCATACAGTATTAATGTAACAAGGCTGGGGGCTAACCAGAAAACTTCACAGTTACCTTAGCCCTCAGGCTCTATTATTACTTATTATAAATTATGTTATAGCTAATTAAAAAGAAATAAAGCTTCAATGTAAACAGAAATAATTTTAAATACACAAAAAAAAAATGTAACAAGATTTTTAATGAGCAAATAAAGCGATTCCGATTCCGATTCCGACGAGCTTGACAGAGAATGCATGCTACAGCCGTTGCGTGACTTTCGTCTGGTGGTGTCCATGTATAAACACCTCGACGGTTAGCGTTACTGAACAGCATCGTGACTGGCGCATATATCGCTTCTGTTCAAGCTTTGAGTCATTGTTTCCTCAGCGTATTTTCCACCTCAAGGCGAGCACTTTTTACTGAAAATATTGCAAAGAGAAGCCAATCAAAGATAAAATCTATATGTGCCTTTGAATTTGGGAAAGTCGAAAGAAAGTAACATGGAAAGAATTTTATCGACAAAAGTACCTAGAAATGTTTCTGTTTTTAACCTTTTAAAGAATTGATCAAGTGCGCCAGCCGAATGCGCATATCAATTATCATAGTTATAATCATAATCATAATCATAGACATTATCCATTCATAAATTATCAAATTTATAATCATAATCGTAATCATTTTTATAACCAATATTATTACAATTATTATTCTAGACGCACAGCTGTGTAAACTCGGGCATTCTTTCTCTGTAGCGTACTGGATGTTTGGTAAAGCTGTAAGTTCCTGAAATACATGCATTTCTTGCTGCCAAGAAATCATTATTAAACTTTAACATACCATTAGGTGAGTTCGCCGACCGACTTGTTCCGAAAAAACGCAGGACATCTTTTTTTAGGGTTGGTTTTCAGCGATTGGTGTGTGCATAGGTGAGTTTGTTTGAGATTTCAGCGTTCTAGTCATCGAAATATTACGTTTACACTGAGCCACGACAGCTTAGAAAAGTCAGCCATAGCTGATTTAACCATGTGTTAACAAGGGACATTGTACACTTCACGCATGCACTATAGCTGAACTGCGTTTTGTCACTGAACGCAAAAAAAAACTAACGAAAGCCATTTTATAACCTGGGCATTTCTTCGAAACCCCGACTAATAAAAATAACGTACCTACAACATTGATAGGTCTCCGATGTGGTAGGAGACCAAATGTGTACTGGAAGATTCCTCGTCCATAAAACAAGACTGGTGCAAAGGCTACCTTTTTCTGTATCTTGCTTTGGATATCTCTGAGCCACGAGCCGCGAGGATTCCTAACCTGGTTGAAGACTTCGTTTTCTCCGAAAGCAAACACAGGCACCAGGGGTGACCTGAAGGAACACAAAGTTTATCATTATCGCCATTACTAATCTACTGACAATACTGTACTTGATCCTCCCTTCCCCCCCTCCCCCCGTCCACGCACACACACAAAAACACGAAGGTAACCACATAGAATGACCAAAGAATAAAATAATGCCTGAAGTAGTTTTCGATAGCCTCCATTTCTGACTCCGTACTTTCCTCAATACGCAAGAAATGCCATTTCAGAGGGTTAAAGTTTCAAAAATTTCCGGATATTCCCAGCAAATAGATATCTGAATAGACATAACTAGAATGCTAGCGCTGCTGAAAAAATTAGCAAAACAGTTAATGTTCATCAGCAGGATGCCTAAATTGTGTGCCATTCTAAAATTGGTTGCGGCTCCATTAAATCCTGTATATCTGGATACCCCTAGCAGACTCACGTTTTCGGAGCTCGATTGTCCCCCAAATCAACAAACGAGTTCCTATCCCCCCTCCCCCCCCTAACCCCCTTCATCCTTCCGCAAGGCAAAAACTTTACCAACTGCGACATCCACGCCTCCATCCTGTTAATACAGATGCTCATAATAATATATTAAATAAATTCTGTCCTTACACGAGTTAAAAAAGCAGTTACTCACCCGGTTCTCAAAGCAAGCTTGATGAATCCTTTGCGTGGCTTCAGTGTCAAAGTAAACATTCCCGGATGAGCGTCAAAGGCCTCCTCGGCTCCGCCAACCACGATTACTATGGAGTTCCCAGGCCCCTTCTGTGTCAGTATATACTCGCAACTTTCCCGTGTGACATCACATAACCCGGTTGACATGATGTAATCACGAAACAAAGGTGGCTTAAATAAGGCTAAAAGCAAAGCGCAGAGAAAAATTAGTTGTAAAGAAGCCCGCACTCTCAAATATATTCCTTCTAAGTATCATCGACATTTCCTTAGTGGTTCAGGAATAAAGGAGAGGGGTTGAAACAACTACATTCCTCCCCCATCAGTGCTACGAAGCCCCTCGAATCCCAGTGTTTTTAGGGGTAAGACATGGCTGATCTGGTTTTCCTTATGTGTACAAAGTTACTAAAAATGCAATAACCATTTTGAACAATAAGATAAACAATTTTTCAGTCATTCGTCTTTTAAAAAAAAGCAGCTTAGCAGATTTACGAGTCATTCTGAAGTGCATTATGGGAATTTTTTAGTGATTGCTAGGGACAAGCATTGAAATTAATTGGGAGTTGAAGACGAGATTATTTGCATATTTAACATATCCCAAGCCCCACGAAACACAGCTCGTCATATATAGTTTGTTTCCCGCGTGGAAAACGAAGAATTTGAAATTTTGGTGGCCCTCCACTGCTGAGAGCTATTTAAGGTTTCTGAAGGCCCTTCTCCTTTCATAGGGTTTAAGAAAAAAGTTAATTCCCTGACCCTCCCCCCCAAAAAAAAACAACCACCCACCCACCCACAAAGGTCTTTTTACGACTATTTGGAAATTCACATTTATTGCGTTCGAGCGAAGCGAGAATGCATACTAATCATGTCGATTTTTTGCCAATAATAAATTTATATATAGAAACATATAGAAAAAGCTCGATGCCATCGTATTTCACGGTCTTTTGGAACGAAGCCTCTCTTTCATGTTATCGCAAGCCAGTTTAAAGTCGCAGAGGCCTGGGCACTCGAAACAAACAAAAGTTAGTTTTTCAGAATATTTGTTTATTGCTACCATAAGTTCCTCTCATTTTTGTTGTGTAAATGTTAGTTGTGATCGAACATGATGAAATTGTAAACAAAACTGTAGTAATTTTGAAAACTCCAACCAGCTAGAAAGCAAACTTTTTTTTATTCGGCTACTTTATTCAGTCAATTAACAAAATACAAATGCATCGAACGCACTTGCCTAATCTTTGATTACTACTTGTCATAATAATATACTAGTCCAGACTCCAGTTGATTATTTTTCACAAAGCTCTCGTGTGTATTGTCTAATTTGAAATACAATAGCAAATCGCAAACAAACGAAAGTTAGAATAAGGAAAGACCACAAAACCAAAGATTCGATTCCTAATGATTTTTGTTTAGGATTTTCTACAGCCGAGAGTTAACAAATTGAAATAAAATAAGAAACAAACAATTGAACAGACGACAAATTTTAATTTGCATAAAATACTTTTAGTAATTTAGTATACTGTACCTTCCTCCTGTCCACGTCTCGATTGTGTGACTCTCGTCTACAACAAGTACTTGAAATGGAAATTCTTTTAGCTTTCCCTTACACTCCTCGATTTCTTCAGCTGAAGAAAATAATAACTGAGGATTAATTACCACTACTATCCTTGTCGGCCTCACGTAACAAAGCTGCGTTGAGCCCTAATGAACAGGCTTCATATATTTGATCGTTAGCAATGCTCTCCAGCGGGCATATTGTCAACACCGAAATTGCCTTCTTAGATGCCTTCGCCTTTGCAAGGGTAAACATATGATCAATTAAACTCTTTCCATATCCTGTAGGCAGCACGCCAAGAGCATCTTGGCCGTTAAGTAAATGATCAATGGCTTCCCTCTGGCCTGGTTTTAATCGTAATTCGTATCCCAGTAACTTTTTCACATCCAGCAGAGCTGCTTCCAAAGACAAAGTTAAACACTGGCTTTCCACCATCGCCAACAAATTAAAGCAGAAATAATTTTCCACTTAAAGAACCGACACTTTTAATTTTAATTAAATTCACTTTTTGCTTTCCTTTGATAAAAACAAGAAAAAGAAACGAATATCCGCCTTTTCGAAATATATTAAAAATATTGAGTTTGAGCTTTGTAATATATTCATAATTTATTTTCAAATTGTTGTAATATACGACAAGCTTCGCGGAAAATATGATTGCTGAAGTTGGCGGGCGTATCTTGACACCACAGCAGATTTCAGCCAATGGGAATTTTTCTTCGTCTGAGCGAAGAAGAAATGGCTTTTGGTGTACAGTCTTTGCTTCTCTCCTTCCCAGTCCTCCCTCCGAGAAGGGTCTGCTTGCAGGCTACGGGTCAACAGGCTCTTTATTTCCATACATCCGGTTGAAACCAAATTCTTTTGTTTAGACCGCGTGTATTTACTGGAGACTGGGGGATATTTCAAAAGGGTATAAAAATGGCTTGCTAAGACCTTTGGGATACGTTTATTTGTATTTTAGCGGGAAGATCGTAATATTGTTAAAAAAGCTTTAATTACTGGGTTGCCTGTGGCAATCCAGTCTTAAAATCGGCCAGGTTTTTTCTGTGGTTTTGTTAGAAATTGCAATTTTGCGCAGTAATCCCTAATATGGGTTGAAATGACGTCGTGCTTTGTGCGATTGGCTGGCTTGGACGTCTACATCACATGACAAGCGACAGCGAAGTTTTTTCCTAAAAGTGCTGGACTTGCAACAAAAAGTGTCGTTGCGGTGGAAAAGTAAACAGAAGTGAGTCGTTAATAGTATTTGTGATCTGCAGACATGTGGGCTACAATTATCCTTATATTTTTCATCGGAACGCTCAAACTACTCACAAATGCACACGCAGCTCGTGGTAGACTCACAGTAGTAAAATATGTTTTTGAGCGGTTTCGTAATGGGTCGCTTCACGAGCTTGTGAAAGCAATGGAAAATGAACTCTATGAGACACACAAATGAACATATAAATGAAATCACAAATGAATGGGAACACCGCAACTTAAACCCAGATGTGCAGAAGTCCAACAATTTGAGCAAAGTTGATTATGATGATGGTCAGACAAGAAACGCCATGTTGATGTTAGCTGAAAGCAGCAGCATTCGAAATGAATTTGCCAACAAATAGTAAATATGATCATTATTTGCATTGTTTTGATTATTTTGCTCAACTTAATTGTTTTTCAATTGCTATCTATTAATTGTCCACATTGTTCGTAGTATCAATTGTCGTGCTTATATTATTTGCATTGTATACAAAATAATTGACGAAAACATGTTTTATATCTTAAATAATTGTAATAATTCGGTATAAAACGTAATTTATACTCAGGGCAAGAATTATGAACAGAAATAACTGAGCTTGAATCAAACAATTTATTTTATTTATTTTAAAGCTGAAACTCCCAATTCTCGCAAAGTCAGAGGTTAATCTCATTAATCCCAAGTATAAATTACAGAAAAATTAAAAACGCGAAAAGCTTTTTAAAAATTCTGTCAGAAATGTACAACAAAAGCGTCTATCTTCGCTAATACATTTTATGTCAATTCTATAATAAATATCTTAATATGAGCCAGGCGCTGATTTCCAGATGTATATTATTATAAATTAATATGAAACTTGATTTATTTGTACTCAAGTAAAGTTCTACAATCTTGCAAACTTATAACACCGAATAAAATAAAATTTGCTCTGTAATTTTAAAAACTCGTCCAGCCAACACTTCTCCGCTGAGAAATCCATTTTTTCCTTCAGAAACACAGGCAACCCAGTGTACGCTGTATGCAGCGTCTTGTTTAAACATTTACTCTAAAGCAGTTTCAAAGACAAAACAAATGTAATTGGCCAAGAATAAAGGAAGTTAAATTTTATTATATTTTTACCTGATACTACACTTATTACCAACTACAACCAAATTAATTTCCCTTAATATATTTGTTACTAGAACTAAACAACAAGCCTTCAGAAACATCTTCCGTAATAAATCGGTATTGGTACCATTTCCGACACATCAATACGTAAATTTATAACTAATATATGTTAAGTCTTTCTACCACTACCAATATTGACTGAATTAACCTTCATTCTTATAATATTCGAACTAAACCATTACAAGCTTGGTATCATCTGTCGTGTAGTTAAACTCTCTCCTAAGGTCAAATCATGATCCACAGGTGACAAGCAGTGATTACTGATCATCCTCGCCACTGAGAATGGTCTTGAAGGCAAAGGGAGTGAACATGTATCCTGAACCGCCGTAGAACTTGTTCTGGAATTCAACCCTTTTTCATCAAAAGAAACCACTGAATCAATATACATTACTTAGAGTAATAAATATTTAATCAGAAACTAAGGTTATGGCATGATATATTGACAAAGCTAGAGCTTTTGCGACACATCTCACAACCAAGATATTCAACGGCAACTTTGCAGCCAACTTTTGGAAATTGGTTATCATAACAATGGTAATCACAAAAACGTTAAAGAAGATGATAGTGAGGACGGCCATAGTGAGGACGGCCATAGTGAGGAATGCCATAATGAGGACGGCCATAGTGAGGACGGCCATAGTGAGGAAAGTCATAATGAGGACGGCCATAGTGAGGACGGCCATAGTGAGGACGGCCATAGTGAGGACGGCCATAGTGAGGACAGCCATAGTGAGGAAAGCCATAGTGAGGACGGCCATAGTGAGGACGGCCATAGTGAGGACGGCCATAGTGAGGATGATAGTGAGGAGGGTCATAGTGAGGACGGTCATAGTGAGGACGGCCATAGTGAGGGTGATAGTGAGGAGGGTCATAGTGAGGGTGATAGTGAAGAGGGTCATAGTGAGGAGGGTCATAGTGAGGATGGTGATAGTGAGGAGGGTGATAATGAGGAGGGTGATAGTGAGGAGGGTGAAGTGAGGAGGGTAATTGATGGACAAGATAATGAGGAGGGTGATAGTGAGGAGGGTAATTGATAGCACAAGATAATGAGGAAGGTGATAGTGAGGAGGGTGATAAAGAAGAGGGTGATAGTGAGGAGGGTGATAGTGAGGAGGGTGATAGTGAGGAGGGTGATAGTGAGGAGGGTGATAGTGAGGAGGGTGATAGTGAGGGTGATAGTGAGGAGGGTGATAGTGAGGAGGGTGATAGTGAGGAGGGTGATAGTGAGGAGGGTGATAGTGAAGAGGGTGATAGTGAGGAGGGTGATAGTGAGGAGGGTGATAGTGAGAAGGGTGATAGTGAGGAGGGTGATAGTGAGGAGGGTGATAGTGAGATCGTTGATAAAGAGGACGTGAGAGTTAGGGCATTCCGAAAAGCTACGTCATGGCTCCCAGTGATCTATGTTTACTGATGATGAACTTAAATGGGGAAAAACATAAAATACCTAGATGAAGTCACTCACCAGTGAAGTCGAAGGGCATGTAAGAAAGCGGACAATCCTTCCATAATCAGCAAGATGCAAACAGTTAGAACTGAAAGATAATGCAAACCAAAAAACTATCATAAGAGAAGATAATTTTGACATTAATATAATAATATAATATAATATAAAATAAACACGTAATGGCATCACCCCTAAAGGGGCTTTTCAGTGTCATATATTAAAAACCCTCTCTCCCAGTTAAGAATCCCAACTGGCAGGAGGCAAACCAGTTGGCTATTGACAAAGCGTGGTGAATTTCCCCCTGGGATCACCGAGGACAAATTCATTCAGTAGTCCGAGTCGGGGATTTGAACCCAGGTCTCCCGCATTCAAATTCCCAACTCTGACCACTGAGCCACGCTGCCTCCTTAAATAAATAAACTTTGATAATGACGCAGACATATTTTTGGACAGTAAACCTTGTTACAAATAACATTTAGATCTTACCTGCCCAGGCCCCAAACAAAAAGAACGCAGCTAGTATCCCGACATATCCATGCATCTTTAGGGCTAACTTTAGCACCATGTTCCACAAAACTTCAGAAAGCTCTACAAATCAAAATAGCACTGGAAATAAACTCTTATTTAATGATTCATTTATGCACATGTTATTTGGTAGGGCTTATTATACGATCTGTTTTTAAGATACAGAAAAAATATTTATCTATCAACGATGAATCTAAATATTAGATTAAGGAGTCAATTTAAAATGTTCTAACACAAATTCATAATAAAATATATAGTTTTACTAGAGCTTGATATTAAATATTTAAAATAAGACGATCACCTTGAAACATATTTACAAAAAATGGATTAAAAAATGAAAAAGATTATGAAGAAATTACCTTGCTGTTAAGCCACTGTTATTGCAGCTAATGTAAAAGTGTGCGCCATGAAACCACCTAATTTATTATTGCGCAATTGTACTTCTGGTTGCCTGCGAAGCTATCACATGTAACTATATGGGTTTGCAGTTACCAGTTTTTGACGGAAAAACATCTTAAAAAACCTATTGCCAAGCTATACGATGTACTTCATTAGTATACAGATTAAGAAAGGACGGGAAAAGTTTCACTTTGTCCCTGAAAGTCAAGTAAAAATATTTATGGGTTAAAATGAACTTACCGGCATGAGCTAAACTGAGAGCCCACAGACGGAGATAGGAAGCAGTATTGGAGATGCAACCAAGACAATACTCGATGGTGTGTATAACTTGACGGATAAGCATGTCACCGAAATCAAACTGGAAAAAGCAAGCAATGAAACAAGGACCATTATGATTAAAACGATTGAAAACTCAACAAATTATTAAGTTTTATAGCGTTTCTGCAGTTTAAAAATACAGAGAGCACCTGTGAATTTGTACATCGATGTCAAGTCAAAACAACGACTTTGTTGTGAATAGCAGATTATCAATAAAAATAGCAACTTGATCAATTACAAAAGTAAATGTAAGAAAACAGTGTAAATTAACAAACCTCGAGAATAAATGCACTACAAGACATTGATCTGAAAGTCATGGGCACGAGAGGTCTCATTACTTGAGTATTACACACGTTTATCTAAAACGAATTGATGAATTTATAATACTTATAACAAATACTTATTGTTAACGTGTTTGGGAAAGAAAAAGGCATTTCTTTAGTTATACAGGACTATTGATCATAGATCCATAGCAGTGAAGGCCAGACGATAGCATGTTATAGAATAATTTGGATAGTACATGTGTTCTGATTGGTTGAAAAACCATTCTACATAAGAGAATGTAAACACGGTTTTCATCCGCTCTTCGCTCACGAAGTAAACCGTCTTTTCTTCTCGCTTTGTATCTTGCTATATTATCGCCGGAAAATACTAATATATTTCTTAATTCACATCCCAGGAATGGATGAAGATATAAGGAACTGCCAAATTTTCTTTAGAATTTGACCTTCTTAAGTTGTTTGAGCACCAGTTAAATCGTATGAAATATCAAGACCCCGTTCTTTAGCCCCATTCTTTCCATCCTTGCAAGAAGCCCTTGCTGAACGAACTTTTGTAGGTTTAGAGGAAAAAAAACGATGCTAAAATGAATGGTGTTAACACATTTTGTACTAATTTTCAATAAAAAGGTAATTTTGCAAGTCGTAAATCCTGAAGACGAAGGCACTGAACCTTTTAAAATCCAAGCTAAAACAGATCAATATGCGGTCGAAATTCATTTTTTGATTAATCGTTTTAAACAAATAAGCTACTTTTACGGCATTTTTAAAAAACGCTATATTTTATTGCAGTTTGGTTGAATGAAAAATGAATCGAAAAGCCGTTGGAAATCATCACTAAAACTGCGCTTAATACCAAGATATTTATATTTTTACGCTGAAGTTGTTCGTCATGCTCTTCACTCGTTAATGAGCGGTAAATGAACATAAAGTGGAATAACAATAACCAGAAACTTAGAGTTAAAGAGTTTCAGTAATTGAATGTCAAAAAAGAAGTGTTCAAAAAAGAAAATGCTACTCACAAGCCCATAATCGCTGCTTCAGAATTCCTAAAACAAAAGCTGAAAACTTCCCATGTTGTAGATCCGTCAACTCCGCTCGGTTTGTTAAGAAACATATGCTTTCAAACTATTCTTTACTGAAGTCATCGTGGTCTAGGGGAATGGCGTACTACATATTACTCAGGAAAGCTTAGTGGTTTCGAATGAGCAAAATATGTATGGCTCTGCAATTTTTTTCTCAATTCTTGCATATTGGCGATGTGCACATCGACTCCAAAGCAGTATTTGTGTTAACTAATTAAACTTGCAAGTCCTTAATAATTTTCAGGCATTATGCTGGTTTTTTATCACCTAACGTTGGAAAAACATAACTTTATTTTTTCATGTAAAAATCATCATTTTCAGTCGTTTCTACAACTACTAGCGCGGCATTGCTCAAGAGGTAGTTTTAAAAGTGCAAATGCGATTGGATTGACGATTTTCGGGAGAATTCAGATCTTTATCAACGTTATAAGCTACAAGTTTTTCAGAACACTTTTTTTTCTTCTGTTGGTTATTTTATAAAAGAAATATAAAATGCTTTCCGTGTTTACATAACGTGATGTAAATACTTGGGAGGTTGGGAAAACACTTGATAAGCTGGAAACTACTCCACCTCGCGTCGTCGTTTCCTACGCTTATCTTGCGTTCAGCCTCGTGTTTGCATCAGGTTATGTAAACAAGGAAACTATTTTATATTTCTTACAGTTTTATTACAGTTGTGTGAAAACTAATTGGGATGTTATTTCTCGAGCTTCCTGCAAGGAATGCTCGAGGTTAGTTTTCAGCTTTTTTTTTCGTCGGCTTTCAGACGCAAAACGCAGTTTTCGTGTCGAAAGGCCTTCTGGGAAGGCTTACGCCACAGTGTCATGGCGTTGAGTGAACCTGAAATTTTGCTGGCGTATTCAAAACAAGGAATGGCTCGATTTCGACTACAAAAACGGTAAGTTCATAAAAAAACTTCGTTAGAATTTTAGATATGACTGAGAGTGTTATGTGCGTGGAATTTCATTTAAATCGTCGAAGGATTTTTGTGATTTTTCTCGCTCGGCGCTCCGATTCGCCTCGAATTCTGACAAAACTTGCAAGACTTTCACCTATAAAATCAGTATTCTAATACTATCTTCACTCATATTTTTTACAGAGACTCTTTCCATGCCGGAGCACATCTGTGGAGAGTTTAGGCT
>JANCMA020013631.1:0-17388 GCA_024336925.2 Zoanthus solanderi
CCCTCTCTTTCTCTTCTCCCACCCCAACCCTAGTAAACGTTGATAGTAACAGTGCTCTTGTCCAAACTTCAATCAATTGTCTTACATAGATAAAATTTACCACATTATAAACCAAGTTTTAGAAACAAGTGTGAAATCGTCTAATTTTAATTCACAAAATACTTATAGTAACAAAGTGATAGGATTTTAGTTATTGTGCGTTTTTTCAGACTTTTTCTTATGTATAAAACTATATTAAGTTTTTTACAAATTTGTGAAATTGATTCTAACTCTATTTAAAAAAGTCAAAAACATTTTTCAACAAAAGTTCTCGGGAAAAATTGGTATGAGAATTTTCGGCCAAAGTTTTTTTCCAAAGTCGTTTCTGGTGCAAATGATAAATTTTTGTCAACAAGTTGTTGTTTCCGTGAAACGCCTGTCAGAAAATCCACCTGTTCATTATGGAAAGACCTTATAGTAAACATCTGTTCGTTATTACCCTAAAACTTTTGTCAGAGCTCGCGGTTTCATCCTAGATGTTTCCACATGGAACACACCATTGGTTAGCTCCATTGGTAGAGGATTCTTAAAGAAGAGTTCCATCTCAAACGGTTCCTTATTTACTACGTCTGGTGAAAAAGTCTGTTCCAAAGCAAAACAAAAAAGGTTTTACTTACACTACTTTCAGTAATGATCATAACAATTTCAACCTTATCTAAATTATGCAAAACAAATTAGAATGGACATGATTAAAAATTGACTTTCGTTACCCAAAAACTAAGTGTTAAACGTGAGTCAATCAGCTCTAAGTTGAAATGTTTAAGAAAAGCTGTAAGAGATTAGAAATGTTTTCTACTAACTTAGAGTTTATTAAATCACGTGTTACCTAATCGCCGACATACTTAAATATTTTGTTTAAAATAAATTTTCTAGTATGAAAGTGAAAGAGTTTGACACTGACATAAATAAACGGGCACTGTAACTTTTCATTTTCACTTTTCATCTCAGCTAGGGCATGCGCAATGCAATACAATACCTTACAATATAATACAATACAATACAATACAATACAATACAATGTAATACAATACATTACGATAAGATACAATACAATACTTTTGGAATAAAGTATCGTCCATAATATGTTGTATTCAGTGATATAGGCCCGAGGCTGAAACAATTGTCCAATAAGGAAACATTAACCCGAGATGAAGTCGAAGGAAAATGCCAGAAACTGAGAAACTTTAAGAAACATATTGTTTTCGATACAATACAATACAATAAAATATAATACGATATATTTCAATACAATACGATACGATATGATATAATTCAATTCGATATAATACATACTAGTTGTGCAGTGCTTTCGAGTGGAATACCGTAGAATATGCAACGCGTCATTTGTGTTTTCCGTATACACACGAGCTTTATGCGCGTGTATATACGAAGAAAATACAAGTAACATGTGGTATCTTCCACGGTATCCCACAAGAAAGCATTTTATAACTACTTTATCCCATGTATTAGGTAACAATAACAATGCCACAAAATGTGCGAGACTGCGGGTTTAACCTCAGCAAAAATTTAACAAAACTCAATTCTGAAGTATGAAATACATGTTCAAGTAAGAAATGAAGTGAAATAAAAACTGGAATTGCTTTTACTCATATGAATAAATGTCAACAGTGTCAAAAATATATGTTTTCTAAAATACAATTCTTACACAAGATTATCAAACTGACCAGAAAGCTAACTCGAAAAACAAGAGCTAGATTGTCGAAAAGTCGGCAAATAGACTACAAAGTGCAACATATATTTAACAGGAAAAAAAATTTAGTGTTAGTACAACATTTAAGCAAAAGGATGAAAACACTTATTTAGCCAAAATTTCAACTGTACAACACAATTTACACTCATCAATTCCAATTGATGATGTTCAGTTTCATGGCTGCTTTTACTACTTTCAAATGTTTGACTCCATCATCTTCCATGTGATTTAATCCACGGATTAAAATACATTTCGAAAGAAAAATTAGGCTATTCTTCGTTTTCTTTACAATTTTATCGAGAAACCTTTTAGCTTGTTTGCCTGTACGCGCGTACGTACAACCACTGGCGGGAAAATAGTTCGGGCGCGCACGTCATGGCATGAAAGCAAAGTGGAATACCGCAAAATATACAACTGCTTTCCTGGCTTCTGAATGTCTGTATTTTCTTTAGCACAGGAAAAAACGATGCAACACAACGCACGTTTTTTGTAGAGGTACGTGAGATAATACTATCACAAATAATTTTAAATTTGAGAAACAAGACACCGTTTTCAATTTTATAAGACATATTTCAATGGTTCCACAACCATGCTACTTTTTCAACCTTTTTTGTTTCACTTTGCCTGAAATCACTGTAGTTCGCAATCATCGATAACATATATAGTTATGACAGCCTATTAGTATTATAGGAAATAATTTCAAAACCTATCCTAACTTATATAAACTATTGCAAATTTTATTCCAACTGAAGATGACCGTGGAACTGTTGAAGGGATAATTTCCGTACTGGGGCGTACTGGGTCCTGCTGGGTTAGGGTTAGGATTAGCTATATAGATAGTAGGTGAGATTTTTACGCATAATCGGTCTGCATAATTAAGAATGCCCCAATACGGAAATTTAACCCTATTGAAACATGTCTTATAAATCAGGGAATATTAAGGAGGTTTCAATTTGTTGATGGTCATCTGACAAAGAACTGAACCCAATTTGGGCTTGAAAAATCGCCGTAGCTTATGCCTATGACAAAGTTTGATGTGGCAGGAGATAGTGTTAACCTGCTCGCTGTAAAACGTAATTGTATGATCTTGAAATATTTTCTTTTAACACAGACTTTTTACATTAAATAAGCAAATATTCAACATTTGAACTCTTACAGCTTCCAGTTTGGGTTTCACAAACTCTACAGTCTCCATGGTAACAAACACTTGATCTGTCTCCTGCACATGCGCATTAAAGTAAACCTTCACATTTAGATCAGGAGGCAGTTCTAAATAATTGCTGGCCAAGATGGGAAGAGATAACGTCCTGTCTGCAAGCCCAAAAGTAAAAAAAACTAAGTTTAGTTTAAGGAGAAAATAAAGATCGCGTAACAATATCTAACCATATTTTTGTTTCAAAGCAACTACCAAAAACGTGCTGCGAACTGTATTAATACCTAATAACCTTTCTCTTAAAATATTGTTAAGAAAATAGATTTGAGGATTTTATGAAATCTTAGCTAGAGTTAGGCGACCCCAAATCACATACAGGAAAACAACAAACAAACAAACAAACAAACAAAATATAAAAACATAGTCAGTCACACAAACAGACAAAACACTAGATATGATAATGATGATGGTAAATAACATTAAAATAATAATGGATGGGATGGGTAGATGGATAGATGATTGAGAATGGATGGGTAAATGGGTGGGTAGGTAGATAGGTGGGTGGATAGATGATTGAGGATGGATGGGTGGGTAGATAGGTGAATGAATAGATAATTGAGGATGGATGGGTAAATGGGTGGGTGGATAGATAATTGATGATGGGTGGGTGGATAGATTGGTTTTAGGGTGAACGGTTGAGTGGATGGATGGGTGAACGGATGGCTGTGTACGTGGGTAGATGAAGAGTGGAAAAATGCATGGATGGAAGGCTAGATAGAAGGATAAATTTCTAGTTAGGTTTTAGAGTGAAGGGTTTGAGTGAATTAATAAATAGCTGATGGACAGATAAATTCGTAGATTGGCGAGTGGGTGGACTGAAGGATGGCTGGACAGATGAATTGATGGATGGGAGAATGGTTGGATGAACGGTGGATGGATCGATGAAGATTGAGAAAATAAATGAAATGACCAAATTTATTTACGCACCTTCTTCTTTTGGTATCTTCAAATTCTCAACCAACTTTTCCAATTCCTTTGCAATAATACCGGTGTAGAAAGCTGCTTTTGTTGTTATGGTGACAGAAACATTCCTCTCTTCTTTGCTTTTATTCTGTATTTTCAGCCTTATATTAAAGTCCTTGCCTATCTTGACATTCTCATCAATGTCGACATCAAAGATGAGGTCATAAGACTTCTGCTTCTCGTAGATGTCTTTTCTAGAACTGAACTTGTTTGCACGGTGCACGGCCTCGCGTTCTTTGTCCGAACCTTTTGAGTTTAAGAGGTGTTTTTTAAAATTTAAAATCAATTATAAGGTACCAAGCTGCTTCAAAGTTTTGTTATAGTTGACTATTTTACTATTAAAAAAGAACGTTAACAATTAGATTATGATTATTGTGGAGGAACTTGTACTGTGGCTACCAGCGAAACGTCATGAATCAATTGATGAATTGATCTCAGGGATTATATAGACCCCTTGCAGCGTCCTTGACAACAGTCGTCAAGGCGTACGTGAAAGACCACTTAACGAGTAACGTAATATAAACAAATCATGCTGAAAGAGACGATCCGCCCATTTCCAATCACGTTTTCGCTCAAAATGACTAAAAAAAAGGTTCTTCCAGGCTACTTTATTCTTATAAGAGTCCCAAGATCGTTATTCAAAGAAATTGGGTTACATTAGCGAGACAGATCCGTATGAAATACTACGATTAGAATGGAACCACTATGTCGACAAATGTCCGTCTGTGACCTACATCCACGTTGGAATGTAATTGCTCTTTAAACAGAGTTCATATACACAAAAAGAGCTTATGAATTACAAAAGTTTGCACGTAGGCAAAAATTTGCACGTAGGCCTTGACGACCGTTCTCAAGGACACTGCAAGGGGTCTATACGTACGCTATTAGCCATGCATAAGTGCATATGTAGCAAAAAATATTTATATTTTTCAAAAAATGAAAGGTTACAACACCCTCATTACGAAATATAATATCTGAGTTGGTAAAAGTTTTTTTAAAAAACAGTTTTTTTGCTGCGTAAAGCACCTAAGAAAGAGCAAACAAGGGTCTCGAAAGACTGGTGACGAATTTGGCTCTGATGACGTAGCATTGGTTCCAACTAGACACGACAGGATTTGTCTATTCTTCCGCGCTTTGTTGAAAAGTGAGAAATGTCTGATAGCGAAAATATTGTATCCTTCATCGAGTCCCTTTCGTTTTCAAGCTATAATTGTTTTTTCTCTGCCATGATATTTGAAACCTCAGAACCACTGGCTACGCCGAATCCGTTAAAATTTTTGACCGACAAACTCACTCTCCATTGCGCGAAAAAGTTCTGCATTCCTGTACTAAGGCTGTGATTGGCCAAACCAAGGAAAGGAATGTTGCGCTCGGGTAAGCAGTCGTTCCTGAGAAGAAATGCCTTGCTTGACGACTCAGGTAGCGGCTGCGAAGGAGACTAAATGTCTCTGCTGCCAAGTGTCGATTCCATATTTGCGGAAGTTCAGTATTTAGCTCTAGATTCTATATTCGCGGAACATAAATATTCAATTTTAAATTCCATATTCACGGATAAACAATATTTACCTCTAAATTTCATATTCGCGGATATATACAGCTCTAAGTTCCATATTCGCAATAATTTAATTAATCAGGCGGTTTATTTCGGATAATGAATAATGAATACTCGTGGAAAATTGAAATTCAAGTCTAAATTCCATATTCACTGAAATTCAAATTCAGCTCTAGATTCTAACTTTAAGGTAAATAATTATTCATGTCAAACTGTTTTTTATTCGTGGAAAAACATTATTCAAGATTCCATAACAGCGGGTAAATCGTCATTCAGCTCTAGATTCCATATTCGCGGAAGTTTAATATTTATTGTTTTTACATAGTTTTCTATTAATATTATGTAACATCATCTTCTAATAGTTATATACTTATAACTTCATTAACCCTAGAGGTGCGTTAATAAAGAGAGCTATTATTGTTATAGTTATACATACTTCTTATACATAAAATGTTGAAAAGCAAGGTTGATAAATATGGATGTTCATGTTTTAATTTTTTGTTCATTATAACGGTTTTAAGAAAGCAAAAATACAAAGACCGACATACTGCGTTGCACAGCTCGACAACTCTATCTGCTTTTAAGTTTAAGTGACCGCATCGGAGACCACCTCTATGACATACGTAAGAACGATGTTTCATAGCCTGTCTCTCGCCATTTTAACTCTTCTAATGACTCCATTTCTAATATTGTTGCATTCGGTCTCATTAACGACGGCAATGATTGTCAAAAAACCAAAAAAATACCACTCATTTCTGCACATTTTGGGTACTCTAAACCCTCACGAAATAAATGAATGTTCACGTTTAAATAACCTTCTGTTATTCCTGTCTTTTTAACACTTTTTTTCTCACACATCCATATCCTTTTATTTCCTTTTGTTTCATTCATACCTATCAGTTATTGCGTTATCTTGCATTGCATCACATATAACCATCTCCACATTTTTCTCCCATGTCGTGAACAGTACAAGCGACATATAAAGATCAAAGTACTCCTGGATAGGTTCACAGGTCGGTTTATTTCAATTACAGAAATTTATGTTAGTTTTGGACAGAGTTCTAACTCGCTCGCTAACTCACAAAACTAGTTTTCAATTCACCTTAAAACATGTGCTACTTGCCTTTTTTCGTGACGTCATTAACCGCTGTCAACCTAGTTTTTACAAACCTTTCCACTCAGGCCATCTGTTACTCTTTGTAAATGAAAAAATGTTAGCTTATCAAATTTGCTTAACTTATAAAATTATGATTGTCTGAAATAACGGAAATGACAAAAATTACTATAAAACCACAATTTCCAACACGCACACATATTCACTCCGACGAAGGACTACAATCCAAAACGTCAGTTTTTAATATATTATTTTCATTATATACCTTCAGGATATTTGTAATTGCGGGTCAAGTCTTCTCTCTTATAGCTACCAACGGCTTTTGTACTGATATACTTTCCAATGCTTTTTTCACTGATACTCAATACTTCAAAATGGCCATTCTTGTTTACTTCCCAGTAAACGCGGTCTCCATTAACCTCGCCAAACACAAATTTCGTGTCGTAAGGAAGGTAAACATTGCCTTCCTTGACGGCTTTAACTGGACACGGACCGCAGCGAAACACGCCTATAATGAAGCACATTGGATTAAGGAAAAAAGTCAGTCTCAAACTACTTCTTATGCCGAAAACAATACTGTTAATAAGAAGCTATGATAATTTTTGAACATAACTCCATGAATGTTTTAAATTGTATTGTGGGTTTTTCGCACGTATAAAATGTCTTTATCCTTCTTTCAACTTATCTCTTCTATTCTTAAGAATAAACTCAAGGCTAAGATTTTGAAAAGAATATAATTTTGAAGTTGAAATTTTGTAAATGGAACACAATTTTATGTTTTTAATAACTTGTGTAAAAATGTTTCTTTCTCAACATCAAAATTAGCCAACATTAACAAAGAACCTGCACTCAGTAGGCAATAAGTCAAAACAAAAGCAACACTAGCCAGGCTTTATTGCTTGCAGCCATAATCGTCAGAAAAATAAGAATTTGAGGCCTGGGGCTGCACAACAAAATTCTTATAAAAAATAGTGTAGAACGCGAAAACTTAGAGCGTATGTCTTGTATTAATACCTTAAAGTCTAGGCGTTTGAAAACAGAAAAGTGTTGTCTTAAAACGCCGAAGGTTAATTTAATGCCGTTCGAATAAACGCTGTCCCCGTCAAAAGGTAAATAACCAACCAGGTCATGCAAGTTTACATTGCCTAACAGCTATCTTATATATAAGCCTTATTTACTTATCAGGGGACTGAAAATGACAAGGACACTAATAGACAGCAGAGAAAGACCTATTCGCATTAATTATTCCTATTCGGTTCTGTTAAAAGAAATAATCTTGAGAAGTAAAGAAGTTTTATAAGATCTAAAACTCAAATAAATAACTACCAGGGATAAGTGCCTGCCCTCTAAATCCGAGTATTTAATCAAGCCTCTGGGGCACTTAGTCGTATTTATAGGCTGTTAGGATTCGCAGTCAAATCAGCTTGCTTACCATTGCTTGTCTCTTGAGGAGTAGCATCAATCGCCTGCCAGCCGTCATTGCCATCAGGAAGATCTGGTCTAGTGAAGAATGACTCGTTCCACACGTGAAAGTTCCTGAAAGCGTCATTTAGATATTTTTATATGAATGAGATCCTTTAACCCAATTTAAAAAAATTCCGACAATGTAATATAATAGAATGCTGCTACTACTACTACTACTACTACTACTACTACTACTACTACTACTACTACTACTACTACTACTACTACTACTGCTACTGCTACTGCTGCTGCTGCTGCTGCTACTGCTACTAGTGCTACTACTGCTACTACTACTATTACTACTACTACTGCTACTACTGCTACTGCTACAACTGCTACTACTGCTACTGCTACAACTGCTACTGCTACTACTGCTACTACTGCTACTACTGCTACTACTGCTACTACTGCTACTACTGCTACTGCTACAACTGCTACTGCTACAATTGCTACTGCTACAACTGCTACTGCTACTACTGCTACTGCTACTGCTACTGCTACTACTGCTACTGCTACTACTACTACTACTACTACTACTGCTACTACTACTACTACTGCTACTGCTACAACTGCTACTGCTACTACTCCGATTACTATTACTACTGCTACTACTGCTACTGCTACAACTGCTACTGCTACTACTCCGATTACTATTACTACTGCTACTACTATTACTACTACTACTACTATTACTACTGCTACTACTGCTACTACTGGTGCTGCTGCTGCAGCTGAGTATAACTTGTATACGCTGAGGTCACCTACTAAATCAGTATTTACCACACAGAATCGTTCAAGTTGCTTAATGGTTTCCCGTCCTTGTCAAAGTGGAAATCGATTGTCATACTGGCATCAGTGTCATGCGCAGACTCGAAATTAGTAACACATCGTGTAGGTATCCCAATGGCACGGAGAACTGAAGAAATAAAAGTAAGGTGAAAGAGGTATTTGCTTTAGTGTCTTTCTTATAATTTGTACCTCAAAGTGTTGCCAAACAGTACAACCATCCCCCGAGGGGGTACTCCCATATATTGCCGCTGTTCAGGGTATGGATTTCATACCATCCAGTCTAAAACAGAGTGTACGGTCCATAAATCACGGAAATTTTTTTATCTAGAACAGGATATAAAATTTTGCAATATTTACAAACTGTTTAGTACAGGGTACAACAAATCTTCCCAGATGAAAATTGGTTTGAGTTGGTTTTGAGGTGCATGAAGTTTTTCCTGACTCAGAGGTCTGACCTGTTTAGAACAGGGTACCAAATTCTATCCATTTCTAGTTTAGAACTGGGTTAGGCTTCTGAAGGTCTAGCGGCACACCCCCAACCAAAATCCTGGTTAGTACTCCTGGACAAAAACACATAGTTAAAAACCCCAACAATTAAGAATAAAACCGGTTGGCTATTTAACGAAGCGTTTGATTCAAGTCAGAAATCGCCTACGACAAATATAGTTAACGTTGAGAGTAGAATTCAAGTCTAGCACCACTTTCACGTGACCACGAGCCTAACTACATCCGGCAAGTATTTATAATAACTTAGTCATACTGATTAAAGGCCGGATTGACATAAATACAATAAAAATGGATCATAAATAAAAAGAGTACAATTTAGAATGAATAAAAATATGATAAGAATATATTTTAAGAATTAAGATCAAACAATAAATACAATGATGTAAAGACAAGGAGAAACTCCGAAAAAATCCGAGCCTCAGGTGGGATTTGAACCCACGACCCTCCGTGTTCTATTCGGATGCTCTAACCACTGAGCTACTGGAACTCTATGGTGAGCATGGGTTAATTTTTTGGATCTTGACTGGAACCGCATCGCGCGGTTACACAGTCAAGTAATGAATGACGCACCAGAACTCCAGAGATCTCCGTAAGCCCCGGCGACCGGCGAAAATCGCAGGCTAGTCGTCCGGGCCGTGCCGGCTACTCAGATCTAAATAAAAAAATAAACAAATACTTTGCTTTGCATCCAACGGCCTTTATAAATTCCTCTGCCGGATACTCCATTTTATTCTCCTTCTACTCCAAAATTTAGGAAGAACCCTGGATCGAACTCACTAACAGCTTCACGCTGTCACATTAATGCATATCTAAGATGCGGCCAAACAACCACCTACGTGAGTGTATTTTAAGATGAAACAATAAGAATTTAAGAATATGATAAGAATATAATAATAAAATTTAGCCCGCCTGGTTAGCCTTAGTTGTTAAGGTGCCAGTCTATCAGGGTTTCTAGTTGGACGTTTTATTTTCATCTCTAAACAGAAGGTTGCCTCTAAGTCCTTTAAGGGAACAAACTACACTGTTGCTTTTTTTGTTTTAAATTGTCATGATTTATTATGGTATGAATACCTCGTTTAGTTTTCCTGGCCGGAGCAACTGACCCAACAGACTGTCAATGACCAACAATTAAGTGTGTAAAACTTTGTTCGAACGGTTTCTATAGACGACAATTTATCTGTCCAGAAGTTCTGTTCTGTATAAAACTATGTGTGTATATGTGTATAAATAGTCAATAAGTGAATGAACACATGCGTTAAAGTATAGCACAGAACAGTATCAAAGGTCGTTTAGTATGTTTTACGAGCAAAATTATCCTAGCTGAAAAACGTTTAGTTGTTAGATATTAGTTTTCTTTCAACTTATCTAGCCAACAAAACCACTTTCGGCAAAGGCAATATCGAAAAATAACGACCGCAGGTCATATCTTTACAAGAAAACAGGAAAATTTGGACAACAATTTATTACTATTAGACAAGCAAGCCAAAAAAGAGATAATTATTTTATAACTTCTGATAAATTTCTGAAGAAAAAACTAAAAACTCAGGATGAAAGTAATGTGATATCATAAAATACATCAAGGATGAGAATCTTTGACTTCCCCTTGGACGGGGCACTAATCCATCGCAGGTTAGCTCTTAGCAGAAGTTAGAACTCATTTACCTACCCCGGAAGGATGGAAAGCTGAGTTAGCTTAGACGGAAAAAGTCAAACAAATGTTCAAATTCCGGAGGATCCTGAAGTCCAACTCAGGAGCCTTGAGATTGGATTCATCATCATTCATCATCACAATCATCATCATCATCATCATCATCATCATCATCATCATCAATCATCATTCATCCTCATCTTGCCCTCGGGCACATAGGACCATAAAGACTGCGCATGCTCTCAATTCCACTCTGTTTTTGGCTCTGCTCTCTGCTTGTTTCCAAGATCTCCACCCCATCGCCTCTCTTTCTTTGATTGCAGTTCTTCGCCATGTTTCTCTGGGTCTTCCTCGTTTGCGTTTCCTTTCTGGTGTCCAAGTTAGTGCAATTTTTGGATTTGCGTCGGAGTTCATTCTGAGTATATGTCCTATCCAAGTCCATCTTCGTTTCTTAAGTTCTCGGTCAATTTGTGGAGTGCATGTTGTTTTCTCAAGCTCCTTGTTTGATATTTTGTTCGGCCATATTGTACAAGTGATAAATGTTTAATACAAGCTTTTAAACAATTGCAACAATTTGGCTGGATGAGCACCTCAAAAAGTAAATAATGTTATGCAATCATGTTATAGGTTGTTTGAATAAGCATGCAATAACAAACAAAACATGGTAGACGGCACGTACTTCTAAGAAAGTCTCTTTTTTGATTGGCTCTCACGGTAGACAGGGTTTCAAGTAAGAGTTGTAGAAATACTATTGGCTGCTCCAATAAAAAGCGGTGTACTTATAATCACACTAATAGAACAATAAACCGAACCAAGAAAAACATAAAGTGGTGTTTTAGCAGTGATTTCATGCAATGATTAAATGAAACTAAACATCACATCTCTTTCATTCAATGAACTAGACGCTCTTAGAGCGTTTACTCGGGCTACATCATATTGAGGAAAAACAGTTGCAATGACCTTTTTTTTCAGATTGAAATTTGACCCTTGTGCACAGTTTATGACAGAGACTGATAGTGTAGTATTACGTATTCAGCTCATCAAAGCGAGTTGAAAATTGTGATAAATCTGCGATAAACCTAGTGATTGTTAATTGGAATACCTGTAGTTTCTGAAACTGTTGTCTAGAACATTGTTGTCCTTTTTGTATCGGATCATGGTTGTGTATATGCAGACATAATACCCACTTTGTTGTTAACTATATACGCCTATAGATCAGGCCTATACGCAGTAATTCTTGTGGTGGGGGGTGCGAGTATTAGAAAGCACAAACATTCTGAACATCAAGTTGATGAAAACACACTTCCTGCCGAAAAATATCGAATTTTAAAATTAAAAAAAACTGGAGTTTTTTTCTTCAAATCGTTGCAATCCGCTCGTTTTTCAATTTAAAACTGTGCTGTTTTTGTGATTTGTCATTTACAAAGTAATACATTAGAAAATGAAAAAATACTAAAAAATGGTCTTAAAGTTGATGTTAACATTTGAAATCAGTATTAAAAATACTGAAAGACATGCCCTTTCCGTTGTAGTACGCACCGGGCTGCCTGTGATCCAATCACTATGTTTTCGCCATGCAGTCCCATGAGTCAATGCGCGCTCAAAGATTGCATTGCCATGGAGATCGCCATATTGGATTTAAGAGAAGAACAGAAAACTGTTAGTTAGAATTAGGGAAATTTAAAAAGTCTTATGCAAGTATGGTAAGCTAAAGCTTGAGCATTTTTAATTTTCCTGCTTTTTTGAATTGTTTTTTTATTGTTTTCGTTTTCGCTTAGTCTAAAGGAACGACGATTAAAGACGCTTTATCAAAATGGGTAAGTTCAGTAATTTTTGGAGTGGACTGGCGTTCCTATTTTTTTCAGTTCGTTTGAATTAGGAGCTTTGTACGATTTTTGGCTGTGCGAACGTCTGGAGGACATATATCTGATCTTTGTTACCTTAAGTTATATTTTTGACGCAAGGATCCAAATTTTTAATAACAAGCTACTACAATGAATCATGATGTACTTCATGATGTGTATACTGCTTGTTACGAACCGCTTGTTACAGTGGTTGACTTTTACAACAAACATTTCTTGTCGAAAGAGTAAAACTTCCTTTATTTTTAAAAATCTACAGTGATGAAGTAATCGATGTTGGAAGACATTAATCTGAAGAATGCTATGGATTAGTTTTTCTGAAGGGATTTGGTTACTCCAAGAGTTTCTCAGGGGGTACTTTGTCTTTGTTCTATTCGTTTTCTGAAGGGTGCATGGGAGGGGAAATATCTAAAATTTCTGCTTTTTTCTTAGGGGTGCCTTGGAAAATTTGCTTCAACCACAGGGAAGTTGTAAGGGAGGAACATAAAATTTGTGTCATCCACAGTTATTTTTGCAAGGGGTTTTTGAAGGTTACTGAATTTCTTAAGGGCTACCCCAATAAATCACTTCATCCATATATACATTTCTGAAGACCCTTCCGAAAGAGTTTTTTTAAGGTTTGAAGTGAAAAACTAAGTAACTCATACACAGAGGGGCTTTGGATATTAAATGGAAAGGTCCCCAATACCCAAAGTTGTTTGAAGATTTTCTCTTGAGGACGAATGGACTGTACATATCAATCGATCAATTATATAGTCAATAGGAGTCTGTGATGTCTCATTGTTTTACTATCACTACAATAGACAGACAACATGGCTTTAATAAAGTTTAGACATACTGAAAATTTATTCGGGAGAGACACCTGCCATGTTCCTTTATGCAGGTATCAATGTAAAGACAGAGAGGGGGGGAGGTCAGACATACAGTAGGTGGGGCATTTGAATTTTTTCTCAATTTTTTAGCCAAATTCTCCACGCTCAGAACTGAAGAGAGGTTTAAATGTGATCAAATGTCCCTACCCATGTGGAAAAAAAAACATACAGATTTTAAAAGTACTGACAGTAATTTAGACCATGTTTTTTAAAAGCCAAATTTAAATGGCCTTACCTTGAAGTAGAATGTGCAATCAAAGTCCCCAGGGTGAGGACAACAGTCGTGCTCAAATATTTCACATCTGCCTAACCCTACCCCCCTTATCTTTACATACATGCATTAGTATAGAGCTGACAATACAAAATCTTGTCAATGTGACAAATTTGCCCTGCATTATCCCTCATGTATGTATAACACTGATAGGTGAATAACAGCATTGAGTAATTGATTTCAACTTTAGTTTTTCTTCTTTCTTTAATTCAAGGAAAAAGATGAGAAAAATGGTGGAATGAAAGCATCAGAAGCTTTGGATATAAAGCTCTATGCACAGTACCCACCCATTGAAAAGATGGATGCATCTCTTTCTACACTTTCAAACTGCGAGTAAGTAAGTTTGTAACTTTAGAAACTTTTAGAAACTATAAAGATACCATGAAGCTTGCATCACTTGATGATTGAGAACAGGGTTAATGAGGGGTATGATTTCGAGAGATCTAGATAAGGCTTAAAACTGTGTGTCCAACGTGTGAGTTCAAAGGTCTGAATAAGGTCTTTTCATTTTTTGAAGCTTGACATATATCATGTTTAATTTCAAGATAATTGTTTTTCTTTAAAGAGAAGAAAATACATTCAGTTGAACATGTACAACCATGTGATTGGAGAAATGTTTAATGTGTATAATTCCTTGACAGGACTGTGGTGAGGATATCAATAGCCGCCATACTGAAAATTCGGTCATACACCTAGCATACTACTAGCTTAGTTTAACAGAGCTGGTCATGACCAGTATTAATGTGCCAGTCTTTAATTTATTGGCTTTAATTTCAGGTAATGTCACCTCTAAAACAGTTGCTGCATGCTTTATGAAAGAATGTTTATGATCTGTAGACAGTTGTAGAGAATAAGAGTAATTGATCAAGTCTTCTCTGACATCCACTTAAGCTAGAGCTACTAGCTAATAGTTGCTTAAAGCTGTACTAGCAACATGTCCAGCCAAAGAGGTTTAGGAAAGGTGTTAGGGATTAGGTAAATGGTTGTCAAATCTGTTTAGGTTTTGATGGGGATAAACTTTACTAACACACACCATTTTTACTTGTTAAATACTATATTTTGTTTTAAAAAAATTATTAACTTCACAAAGACACTCCCAGACCTGTCAAGTCATTTGTATTTTAATGTAATCTCACGGTCACACACATCACCTCTCATTTTTAACACATTTTAGAATGAGTTCTGTTTTACTTCAGTCTGCTTCCAGTCCCAAAGAGTCAGTAAACTTGACCATGGACTTTAGAGTCTGCTAACAGCTCTGTCTCAGATTAGCTGAGAAAGATGTGGAAGACCATAAATTATTTTAAACAAATTGGACTTAGGCGGGAAATGTTACAATTTTTTTTACAGTCTCTCTTCCCCTCCCCTGGGGCTACAAATGCTGACAGCTAGTGCTGTGGCCATTTGCTAGCACGGGCAAGTTTAATCTTCCTTGTTTTTTTTGATGAACTTGACAGGTCTGCATTCCAGGTGTCCAGAGTTTTTACAGTATTGTCCTGTGAGCTTTAATTTGTGCCTTTAGTTAGTAACAGTAATTATAACCCTGGCTTTTGCTTTTCTACAGTACTAGTATGCCATCACATAGGAGTAGAATAATTTTTTCATGTCATACTGCCAGTACATTCATATATACAGTAGTGTAAGGCCAAATATAAACAAAACAATATCTGTGCTTCCGGGTTGGTCGGCCGTCGGTTGGTCGGTCGGTTGGTTGGTTGGTCGGTCGGTTGGTTGTTCAGTCAGTTGGTCGGTCAGTTGGTTGGTCAGTCAGTTGGTCGGTCAGTTGGTTGGTCGGTCAGTTGGTTGGTCGGTCAGTTGGTTGGTCGGTCAGTTGGTTGGTTGGTCGGTCGGTCGGTTGGTCAGTTAGTTGGTCAGTCGGTCGGTTGGTCGGTCAGTTCTTTAGTCGGTCGGTTGGTCAGTCGGTCGGTCAGTTGGTTGGTCGGTCGGTTAGTCAATTGTGTTTAATATTTTAGTTTAATTTTTTATTTTATTTTATGTTTTTTTATGTTTTTAAATATTTTATATATTAATCTTTTTGTAGAGAAAGTAGATATCACTGGGGCTGAAGATAAAGCATTTCTTGCATTTATAATTGCTACAAGCTGGATGATCTGACACAACTACATCACAATATAGGATGATTCTACATTAATTATTTTTCTTTAATTGTATCTGTAGATATATTGAAAAAATACAGCAGATATTTAAGTTTTAAAAAATCTTGAGGGAAGAAAGAAAAGTTGTTGTCATGTATATGGCAAAAGAAGCAATAAAGTGTTATAAGGTTGGTGACAACTTGGCACTAAAAATTGGTGTCGTTTAGGTGACTGGAACCACAGATATTAATTTGTTTGGCCTAAGCTAATGTATATTCTTTTCTAGATCCTCCACTGATGTTACAAAAAATTCTGGACCTCATATCAGCTTGAGTGATGAATAAAATGTTATATCATTGCTGAAAACAATCCACAAATACTGTACAATTTGAACGAAAATTGACAACCACTCTAGAAAGCACACCATGTTCAATTGTCCTTACAGTACACCTCATGTAACTTGATCAGACAAACAAACCATTTTGAGCATTCTATAATTGATTTGAAATCGGTGTTTTTAATTTTTTGATTTTTGATTTCCAGAAAATTGTCACTGTCAACCAACAGTATTGAAAAGATTGCCAACCTCAATGGTTTAAGTAAGTATTCAGTACATAATATTTAACTCTGACATCATTTTAAAATGATATGCCAATATATATATAATCATGCAGTTAATTTTCCATTTATGTAATTATTATAATTATAACTAGAAGTAATCAAAAATTGATAGAGTGTATTCGACAGGGGTCAAAGATATTTTTATTAGAAAAAAATTAATAAACAGTTAGTTACAATAAATGTTAATTGCAGTTTGAACCACATGTAAATTTTGTACTAAAAGTTTTTCTGTTTCAATATAATTTGAAATAATAATAATAATAATAATAATAATAATATTTATTTCCAAAATAATCGCACCACATAATCTGTGAATTGCAAATTTTGGTTACTAATAAAAAAAAAGATTACAACACTATATACATATTAAGAAATAAGACAGTTTATTGGGTAAAACAACGTGGTGACCACATGCTTATGTATGCATTATTTATATATTCAAAATGCCATCAGAAAAGGTAAATCTTGGTGGTGGAGTCCATTTTCAATCCCAAATAATATTTTGCACAGGCCACCCAGACTAGGAAACATTCTCCTTCGTCAAATGCAATTATTATCTTATTATATAAAAATGAAAATTAACCTGCAACATAATATAATATAAATTATCATCTGGAACTTAAAATAAAACAAACACTTTTAAAATTATAAATTAATTGTAAAAAA
>JANCMA020013725.1:0-17384 GCA_024336925.2 Zoanthus solanderi
ACTTGTAATCCTCGACATTGCATTTTAAATAAAATTGCTAAATGACGAAATCCACGGATGAGATGGCTCACAAGCAGTCCTTTGATTTGTGTTCCTCGACGGACTGGAAACTATTAACTGCCAATACTTGTTTGTTAATTGCGGTACTATGCGCTTTACACAAAACTATAGAAAGATGCCAAAATTAATGAGAATTTGTAAACAGTTTGAAGAAAAAATGGTACTTCTTGATGACAGGGGCAATAACACGCAAAAAGATATTAATTTTTGTTACTTGCACCGGCCATTTCATTCACTTTTACGAATAAATAAACCTTGTTCGATTACAAGTTAAAGGATAGAATACCAAACATCTATTTTCAATTTACAAGTATTATGGTGCATCTTTTTCAACTAAACAAAAAGGGATTAATCTTTTTACAGAGTTTTAAGTTATGCGGCGCTGTTAACTCGAGATAAAGCTTCACATTTGACGAAAAGTAAACTTTTTTGTGTTTTGAAATTTTTAGTATGATTTTTAGAAGAGCGACAAGATCATGCAAACATAAAACAAAACTTGCCCGACCAACGATGCAACGCTCGTGGAAATCAATTTTCAGTTCAGTTATGACACTTAGAGTGGTCAAAACGAACCTCTTTGCTTTAAAGGCTATTGCTGTTGAAATGGCAAGAATATTATGCGTTCCTTTGTCGAACACAAAGGCAACACAACACCGATATCACTGTGACCCACTCTTTGAGATAAGTGTACACTATTAAAGTCTTTCGATGGAGGTTGAGAGACTGGCCAGTTACTGGGTAACGTCTTTATCCTTGAAAATCTAACTATCATTTGTAGATGTTAGAGCAAAGGCAGCACCTTCTCCTAAGAAATTAAAACACTGAGTGTTGGTCCGGCCAGGAATCGAACCCGAGAAGAGTTAAACACGGTTGACTGACACTTTACCAACTAAGCTTCGAATAGATCAGAATAAAGAATAAATGAATGCGGATTTATTTTATAGTCACAACCTCGTTTTGTTGTTAAATATTCAAAAATACTTGCGAGAGAGAGCGAGAAGTCACACCTCCAACAATAAATACAACTGTAAGTATAGATAGCACAAACGTGCTAGTAGCTAACTTGAAGCCACTATAATGGGCACTATGGGCACGTTGGCCACAATAATGGGCATGCACTATTGTCCATGGCTGCTAGCAACCAGGCTCATTATTTTTTATGGTACTTTAAATAGGTAAAGCCCGCTACCAACGTGGCTATAGTGCCCATTATAGTGGCTTCAAGTTAGCTACTAGCACGTTTGTTCTATCTATATTTGAGTTCATCTTTTATACAGCTACATCTCACAAGCATTGTACTTTTACCATTACAGCTGTAACACTGCATTGGCATTTAGAAATATTTAACTTTATAATGAGGCTAAGACTACAAGTTGAATACGTTGTCATTACTGTCAGCGGCAACTGCAAATTAGAAATTGGTTTATTACTTTATTTCTGCCTTAGTTCTTATCTTTCTCAATATGGTTTACTTTTCAATGTCTTTCAAAGAATTATTACGATTGTTATTGTTTCAGTTTGGATTGTGTAAGAAGAGGAAAGAGGGCGCACGATGGAGATACTTTCTTCCCGGGGAAGGGGAAACTCACAAGAATTTTGGGTGGAGGTGTTCCGCTGGACCTTCACAAACCTGACCCTGTTCTAAACTAGAAATGGCTTGATTTTGATACTCTGTTCTAAAACAGGTCAGACCTGTGAATCAGGAAAAACTTCACGTACGTACATCAAAACCCAGTCAAATCAATTCTCATAAGGGAAGAATTGTTGCACCCTGTAATAAACAGTTTGTAAATTTGCAAAATTTTATACCCTCTTCTAGACAAAAATTTCCGTGATTTATACACCCTGTTCTAGACCGGATGGTCTGAAAACCATACCCTGAACAGTGGCACATACCCATATAGTAAATATATGATAGTACATGTCCCCTGGACTTTCTTTTATAGTTTAACGGAAGTGTTCCTGCTGCGAATGGCTAAGTATTTCACTGTAAGGGGTACTCGAAACGTAAAGTAGCGAATGCCAATACCTATAGCAATACTCGTTCCACATATATTAACAGATAATGAAAATAATGAATCCAAGGCTCTATCTTCCTTAATGCTTCTCATTTTATTATCGTGCAAGAAATAAAATTTCAGGGTAAAATTGGCTTAACTATATCGTGGGAGAACAATTTTGCCAATTGCGATAATCTAAACTTTCTGATGGTAACTTTTTTCTGTGGTTTATTTATTTATTTATTTATTTAATTTATTTTGCTACAGGAAGTAAGACGAATTTGTTTTACTTTTGGTGGGTTAAACTTTATACAAATATTGTAATTATCTTTTGCATACAGCACGCCAGTCATCGGTTTTTCGTTTCGGTTCGTTTAGTTTGTTGTCAATACTTTGGGTATATCTAAAAGTCGTCAATAAATTCATCTTGTCCTCAGTGAAGCGGTTGGTGTAGTCAAAAGTGGGTTCTACATGCAATTGGTCAAAAATATACCGATGAAATGCAGGAAAATTGTTTTTTGTTTTATGAAATTTGCGGAAATATTTTAAGCGTTTTTTTGGGGATGGGGTAATATATTTTTCCTAATTAAACCACTAAAATAACATATTTCCGCGAAGTAGAGGATGCAGTTGAATAATGCGGGCAAACGAGATCAAGTCTCTACGGAGATAAAACAAAACTCGGTATATAACATGATCGCCGCCTGCGTTTCAAACGTTCGATCTTCGCCTGAGCAGTTGCTTGCTTGAAACACATTAGTTCCTTTTCCTAGTTTCAGTGATCATATGATTTCAACCGGCTTGAGTTGTCTCAATAAAGCATCAGACCAATACTGTGTTGATGCTCCGGGCCTCGTGTATTTACAATTTCTTAGTGGCTACAAGTACTTAATATATCGCACGCATGTAACTCTACACTTGGCACAAGAAGTATGTTATTGTTACTTGTAGTTGCTATCGCTAAGTGCCAATGAGCATGAAAAAAAACTTTATAAATAAATTTATCAAAACTATTTTTTTTCCCCTTCTAAATGAATAACCACGGGACAACAATTCCGCCGGTATACGTTGGACAATTAATTATTCAAACTGGACTCACAAGAGTTTTAAAACATAAATAAAAAAGGATAGCCAATACAACGTAGCATTTGAAGTTTTATAACACATACTAGCCTTTATCAGGTATGGTACTGAATTACAATTGGTTACATTTATATAAGATGTAGAACGGAAATTGCAAAACAAATAGCCGCGAAAAACACAAACGGAAATTCCAAAATAGTGAGACAATGGGAAAAAATGTAGACAAATCAAAAAATAATAAAATAATAAAATAAATAAATAAATAATAAATAAACAATAATATAAAATGAATATACCATTCACGTTCCAATTTACTAATTTGTTGTCTTTGGATTACAAAAAAACAAAAGTCAGTAAAGTCAGTAAAGATTGCAATATATCATTCGTTACAGCGAGTAGAGGAAACAGTAATTCTGGTGATTGGATAAAAATGGAGGCATAATTTTCATTTTTAAAATGGCAAAAGTGCTCAGGTTTGAATGGTTCTTAGGTGTCACGCAGCAACAGGCATCCCTCGCATTTTGATGAAATAATTTTGCTTACTTCCTAAAAGCAAGTAGAAGTTCACTCGAAACTACATCTCTATGAACTTTCCCTTTTAAAGGAAATTATTTTAACTTGCATCCCAGCTCATGCACATGATTACTTGCTAAAGAGCAAGTTAAAATAATTTCATTTAAAACGGAAATTCATAGAAACGTAGTTTCGATTAAAATTGCAATTTGTTTCAGCTTCAAGGTCGGAAGGTCTAACGCTCGAAACATCAATTTTGTGCCTGCTTCCCTTTCGGCGATCAGATCAACAATTTTAACTTAGAGTTACATAATCAAATCATGTGTTCGCCGACGCATTAAAATTTTTTTTAAAAAAAAACTATTGAAAGAGTATCTGAGATTTTCTAATTGGACATTATGTGGATGGAAATAAAAAAAGATGAAAGGCTTCTAAGAGCTAACACATCCATTACTCGAAGTGAGCGTAGCAAACAGACTGAGCAAGTCTAATTTTGAGCAGAGGGGGAGTTGATTCCAAGATTACTGGGGTTTGGATCGCAGTCGGGACCATTCGGAACGTTTCCTGCTTTACGAATTAGTGTCGTTTTGCTTTTTCGCACATCTCCGTACGCCATGGCATCGGTCAGCGGTAAAATGGTATTGCACATTGGATTGGATTTTGGGGTTTGGATTCGCACTCGGCGCCATTCGGGACATTTCCGGTTATTACGAAAAACAATGTTCGAGTGACAATACACGATTACGAATAGCGCCGGAGTTTAGAGTCCCCCTTGGTCGGCGTGGTGTTTCTCAAGTCGATACCTTTGTCTTGCGTTGCGTTGTTGTGCTCGTAGTTTTCGAGTAAGTAAAGACATGAATTTTCTTTATTACATCCGCAAAACTGATCTTAGCTTTTACAATGTGTTGTCAGACTTGTTTAGATTGATTTCTGGTGAGTTTATTCGAAATTTAGCGGGTAAATTTACTGTAGCTACAGATTTCGCTGAGTGTTGAAACTCTTGAGATTGATTTTACTTACGTATGTACAATCATTTTAAATTTAAGTCCGAGCATTACCCTATCGACAGATATTCCTAGTATATTTAACAAAGATTTTGGTAAAAATATGATCACTCGTTTTAGTATGTTGGCTACATGGTAAACGGTTGCCCACATTCAACCAATTTGTTACGTCACCTCCGCTATATCTGCTAACGCGCTACATCAATCTACGAAGATTTCTGCTAATGCCATTTTCCCACTCTCCACAATACCTCATCCATTGCTTCGCAATGAATAAGTTAAAAAGAAAGATGGAGAGCGAAACAAACGAACTGCAAGCGTGAAACTAAAGGATTCCCTTGAACCGAGAACTAAACAAGTGCATTGTAAATAAAATAACAAAAATAACAAAACAAATTGAGAGAATAATAAAATTTGGTTTGTAACCAGGTGAAGACATGGATGAAATGTCTTAAAAAAACATAATTTACTCTGGTTAAAAATATTTAAAAAACACGTACATTTCCCTCGTGTTCTGAAATTTTAATGGTGTTTTTTAAATATTTTTAAACAGAGTAATTTATGTTTTTTTTAAACTATTTCATCCAAATTGAGAGAATGTTTTGCTGGTGCTGATGTTTGTAATAGGATATATATTTGATTATATTCAACAAATAAAAAGAAGCCTAAACCGTGTATTAGACTGTGATAACACACGGCGGACATTTCAGAACACGCCCTGCCGCTCGCGAGTGTTTTCTACATTTCCCTCGTGTTCTGAAATACCCAAAGTGTTTTATCACAGTCTAATACACGGCATAGGCTCTTCATTTGCCTTATAACATAGATTCTGCACGCCGCGAATAGTGAAAAACAATAAAAGAAGCTTTATCATACTCTGATAAAACATCGGTTTTTGACCAATCAGAGCGCGCGTAGGGTTCTGTCCATATCATATAACATTCAGAACGCGATGAGGGTTCTATCAGTATTATATAACATTCAGAGCGCGAGTAGGGTTCTATCTATATTATATAACATTCAGAACGCGATGAGGGTTCTATCTATATTATATAACATTCAGAGCGTGCGTAGGGTTCTGTCCATATCATATAACATTCAGAACGCGATGAGGGTTCTATCTATATTATATAACATTCAGAGCGTGCGTAGGGTTCTATCCACATTATATAACATTCGATTCAGAGCGCGCGTAGGGTACAGTCGAACCTCGATTATCTGGATCTCGATTATACGGACTATTGGATTATCCGGACTTTTTTCTCTAGTCTCGTTTTTTTTATGAATATTAAGTTATTGTCATCTTGAAAACTTGAAGTTGCAAATAGATCGATTAAATCCTTTTGAAAGACTGTCGAAACCGCCTATTAGCTTTGTTCGGAAGTGGGACGAGAAGTTTTTGAAGCAAACAAGTATACTTGAACATTTTAGAGTGTTATGAATATCTGAACAAAAAGCGAATATTTGTAAATACATAAAGAGTATGTAAATTTCATGATTAAAATGTTTCTTTGCTGTTCACATGTTATTTACCTTTGTATCTTATCAATATTCATTTTTTCGATTATCCGGACGAGATCCCGATGAGTCCGGATAATCTATATTATAAGCAAAGGAAGTACCAAAGCCATGTATTAGACTGTGATAAAACACATCGAGCATTTGAGAACACTCGAGAAATATAAAAAACAATCGCCTACGGCTCGTGTTTTCTACATTTCCCTCGCGTTCTGAAATGCCCGTCGTGTTTTATCACAGTCTAATACATGGCTTAGGCTCCTTCATTTGTTAACTAAAATCGTTAATTCAAATGATATGCGTCATATTACTATTATTCAGTATCACTCAGTTATTTCCTAATTAGTGTTTGAACGCTTAGCTAAACTTTCCAATTCGAATGATTATTAACGATGAGTCGATAGTTAATACAATTTTGTTCTCATCAAACTTTTAATAGTTCTCAAGTTATATTCTTTTGGATTTTTTTCTACATGCAATGCGTGACAGAATGTCTTAGATTGCGTTAATTGAAACATATTGTTCATTCAGTGTTCTGCTATTCCGGCCACTCAGGGTCAAATTCTCCCCTAATTATGTAACAAGCCAAAACTAAAATTGTTTTAATAGATAGAATATTTAGTGTTCCGTCACCGCTTTGATATTTTTAAGAGGTTTCATCTTTGTTTATATGCAAAAAGAAAGTGTTTACTGGCACAAGGACTCCCATAATGAACACGAATGTGTTAGTCGGACTAAATTCAAATTTTTAATTTTGGCGGCTACAAAGTAAAGACACTTTTATCTTTTTAAAAAGAGTATAGTTTTATCAAAATATAAAATGAGTTTTAACAAAAACAATTAACAACAAGAAGGAAGTGTTTATCTTAAAATAGTTTCTTTGATTGAGTAAGAGTTAAGTGGACGCACTCCAGTAGCTTTCATCTGACACGTCTTCAACAATAAGTCTTTATGCAGCGTCATCAAATAAAGGAAAATGATTACATCACATATTTTTACACTTTTTGAGGAAAAAAGTAACACAAAGAGAATTAAAATCGGAGCAGAAACCCTTTATAATTTCTAGTACTGTAAATATATATGAAAACTGAAACTAGAATTAAAAAATTAGCTTATTTTTATTGAAAAAAATAAAAAAAGACATGTTAGTTTTGGTCAAGTGTATGCTGAGTGATAATAATTGCACCTCATTCTTTACTAATCTGATCTTTAATTGCTGTTCGTAATAGTTAAATTATGATTGATTGAGTTAGAAAAATAAACCCAAACAACAAGGAACGTTTTAGGAAAAAAACAAACAAATTCGCTCTGGCATACACTTGATATTATATATCAGAAGAAACTTGCACGTTTCAAGCGTTTGTAATATTACCAAAGCTTAAAACTATCGGAAAAACAGCGGTTTTAAAATGAACGGAAATGAAATACTGTGATGTCGCATAGAGATTTGGAGTTGCTAACTGTTTTAAAAAAGGATATGTGTTTATCCAAAATTAAATATACAAACAAAAATCAGCAATTTCTAGAATAGGCCCCTGGCACAATGAAACATTATCATAGAGTTTGGAAGTCTAAAACGAATGTTTACAAAGTTTAGAACATTTTAAATTTCCAGTTTGTTGCAACACGAATACAAAATCATCGAGGGGGTCACGTTCGCAAAATTATCCGAAGTTACGACCAACAGGCACGAAAAAAAGATTCAGAGAGAATCTATTTGCAAACTAAGTCCATATAAATTGTACTTTCTAGTGATTACGAACTGCTACGTGAGTGAAAGAAATTGCAATGTATCTAACACCCAGCGTCATTGTGTTTTCAACTACCGTTCGATATTGTTCCTATGTGGGGTATAACGGGGAGATCGCGTTCATTTGAATATTCGACTGATATGCACAAACAGATGGAACAACTAGTAACACTAAAACTCTACGCCAAAGTGATGATAGCTCCGTGATGAGAACTAGCACCAAGGAAAATATTCCTTTGCCGATAATGCAGATCGAACGGTTATCGTCTTCAGATGAAACTTATGCTCAGTGCCAGAGGCAACGTAATTCGAAACGCTTCACTGCGACTCAGCCGTAAGACAAGAGAACTACGAAGACTACCAGTCTACAGTTCAAGGAACATGCAAAGTAAAATTCTCATTGTCGTATACTAACAAAGATCTGTGAAATTTTAGGATTGTATATCAAGGTGTAAGAAGAAGTAATTTTCATAACTTTTTGTTTCTAAGTTTTCAACAGTAAACAAATAAACAAAACCTCGAAAACCCCAACGGACATCCCGTTAAATATCAGATAATTTCTCACAGTGGAGTAAATATTTCTAATTAAACCTAAGCAAAACTTATTGCATTTTGCATTTGATTAACAATTCGCAATATTTCAGTCTATTATTTCTAATATTTTAGTCTTTGTTTAATAAAACAATAAACCCGATGTTTATTCACTTTTGTGATGTTGTTGCGATATTGAATCATTGCATTTGACTTCGTTTAAATAACACTACCATTACCGCTTTTCACTTTCATCTTAAAATTTGCAAAACAGTTTGATTAAGTTTTCATTGTTCCAAACAACAATTTACTTTATAGCGTTAGATAGTTTGATACAGCTATAGTATGGATCCATGCATTGAGTAATCACAATTAATTTGAATGTTTAGAGTTATTCAAAAGATAGTCATTTGTCTTTACTCAAGATAGTTCAAATTATCTTAAATACTTTCGCGCGAACAATGCCAAAGCTGAAGTAATATTCAACAAAATGAACACGTTGATTCAGATTGAGCTAACAAATGTGAGATGACAATCAGTTTTCTTCCATCTTTTCTTTGCAGGGTAATAGATAAAGATTCGTTTGGAGGAAAATATGAATAGTAAGATCTGGGCGTGTTTACACCCAAAGCTTATTATACTGTGTTTGGTCTCTTTACGACTAAGTTGGGCTCACCTGCTGATTAAGCTACAAAATAAAGAATTCGTTTCATGATTACTTACCTTTCTTTACTGGCGAACGAACCCGAGCCGAAAGGGAAGATAAAAAAAGAACAGTTTTAAAAACTTTGAGATGCACTATGCAATGCGGTAAAATTAACACTGCAGATAACCTACCTAATTTGTTCAAAAATATATTTGACCATTTATTCCGATTGGTTGTTCGGCAAAGTGTTCTCGACGCCACTCAAGGTGAACCTTTGAGCATGAGTGAATAACTCGAGCAGATATATTGAATTTGCAAGACAAGATACACGCATCACTTACCGGAATCATTTACTTTTCTAATACGAGATGTGCATAAAAGTCCATCATGAAACATCATCAAGAACCTGCATCACGTAAAATTTAAACTCATGTGTATGAAAATTGAGACAAAAATGAATGGACGTTTAATAAGAAAAAAATTGAACACAAATTTAAAGATTAAGATAATGAAAAAGACCGAACTGACAAATTTGCTTACTGTGTCAGGACAGTTTTAGGAATTTCTAGCAGTATTCTGGCAAACTGAGTCAAATACCGATTAATGAACAGTGCAGGAAGGCAAATTTGAACGTTAAAATTTAATCACTGATGTTCCCGCTCAAGTTAATCTGTACATGACCTTCTTCTGTTCACGGAGACGCTAGTATTCCAGACGGTTAGAATATTGTAGGAATAGCACGCACTCCCCGACGACCTGGGCAAAGTTGCTTGTAATAACAGTTTTCATACCGATTGAATTATATGTTATGGTTAATGTTTATGCAACGTGACCCAAACTCTATTTATTATCTGCGGAAAAGTTTGTTTAAAGGCGAATGGTCTCCGGGATTTTAATCACCGGGGTCACCGAAGCTTTTACACTTTGTTTTCAAGCCGACAGATCCGTTTATTGTCTTAATGCAAAGGAGCTGCTTCCTGTGAACTTAATATATCAACTAGACGCATAGCTGCGTAAACACGCAGTGTTTCTTACTATATAAACTTCATTTGAATGTCATTTTCATCAGTATAAAATATATATAACTTATTTCTAAAGTGAAAACATTGCAACGTGGGACTGAAAATGTATGACTGTAAGTGAGCGAAATTTATAACTTTTAATATACCAGTTTACGGATAGAATTTATTCAAACGTTATTTTCTTAAGTCTTGCTTTTGGATTTGGAAATGCAATCTTTAGAAGTGAAATGTTATGACTTAAATTTTCCATCAGTGAATTTACTAAAATGAGATTGAAGTGACTCGTACCCAGGATGATTCGGGCGGACTCCATTATATTGGCCCTGGGACGAGACTCTGATGTCTGGCAGAGGTGAAAAAAACAAAATACTAAAGCCCCAATGAACTCGGGCATTTTTTTCTAAAATCCCGAGTAATTAGGTTCAGAGGCGGATCTAGGGGAGGGAACTGGGGGCCTGTTCCCCCCCTCCTTTTGTGAAAAATCGTGACAAGTAACAGTCATTCTTCTGCCATTGCTGATCATATGACCCAAACAGGACACAGGATTAAATGGGATCACTTTGACATTTTAGCCACTGGACAGTTTGATATTCATTGTAAAATTAAGGAAACTTTGCTGATTCGCGATTTAAAACCAGCGCTTAATGAAAATGTTGGCAGTGAGAAACTACTTCTCTACTAGCCATTTATATATATATTTTCCAGCAGATTTAACTAAGTCTGTTTATTTTCATTTATTTTTCCACTGTCATTACTTTTCTTATTAGTATTAGTTTTCTTGTTTTCAAAAATTTAATTGTGGTTTAGGTAACCGTTACTTCTGAAGAAGTATGTTGATGCATACGATCAAGTTTATAAATAAAAGTTTTTACAACATGGGTTGTCTCCTTATGCTTATAACCGCAGTTTTGTATGTTATTTTTACTAAAGCTTAAAAGGAATTCTCTGTTTCTGTTTAAAAGATTATATACGGTATAGTATTATCAGTATAATATAATATTTATATATGAATATTTATTTTTCCTTTTTATGTTTAACGTTAATTTCAAAAAGGGAAGATATTGATAATAGAAGATAACCGATGATAAGATTCGAAAACAAAAAGGTTGAGTGAGTTTATATTAAAAAAACATCAAAATTCTAAAAATAAATTTATCATGTCTCATGGGAAAAAAGTCATAAATTCTATTGTAGAACAGTCCTTGGGGGAGGGAAGTTCGGTAAATTAATACCTTTCAGCTCTTCCCTTTCGCTATCCCCATGCTTTTGCTTCTCTAAGGCTGCTATAACCCTCTCTTTTCTTCCCACCTCTCTTCCCTAGTTCAAAAAAGTCTTGTAGAATTGCACGCAGTTTAGATATCCTGCTGATGAACAGTAACTGTTTTGCTATTTATTGTCAGCAGCATTTTAGTTATGTCACTCAGTTCTGATATCTATAATTTACATCATGGGCTCGTCTCGTGCAGTATCATGTGACTTAGATCTCTAGACATAAGTAAATCACTGATTCGCATGTTTAGCTGAAAATTCTCAGTTTTTCAAACGTTTGAGAAAGCTCTCTTATAATGCCTCAGTAACCGCAACATACAAGCTAGAAAAGCCGTCATCACTGTAACAATAGTTTCTTTAAATGAAATTTATATGCAAACCGGAAGGAGGGAACACCAATATGCAATTCGACGATACGACACCTCCCAGCGTCGGAACAAGGAAGTGCACAAGTAAAGGTGCAGTCTCAGAGTCGGTACCGTTGATGCTGCAGGTCAGCGGTGCACTCCAAATGCCGCATGCGCTAAATTTGACGAAAAATGGCGTCCGTGCCAATTTTAGCAAGTAATTTGAAGTGGGTAAGCGGGAAAAAGCAGAAACCACTTTTAGCCCTTATATCACTTGTACGATAGCGCAATGAAAGCAAAATTATACATGAGTACAGGGCTGCATATGGGTGTTTCCATATTTCTTGGGATTTAGAAGAAAAACAAACAGTACCAAGATCAAATCTGGAGTTGCGACAGCTGTTCTTTCACTTTCTAAGATGAGCAGTTCAGTACAGTTTATATTTAATGGTAAGTTTTTGCTTCCATAATAATAACGTTGATCAAAGTAACACTTAAATGCTATAAGTTTTCAATTCTATAACATCTTACCAGTCAGTTTAACATAAACTAAAACAATATTGTTTAAATCAGACCTTTTCAAGTCCTTGTGGCGGCGGGATCCTAGATGACAGCTCACGTTTACTACACAGTTTGTGCTTCCGCCCCCAGGCAAAGGACATTAAAAGGCTGCAAGTATATCACTGCTCGCTTGAATAACTGGAGAGTAAAGTTTTGATATTGTGTAAATAAGCGCTGAAATGCAAGAAAGCAATGCGTCCCCCGCCCAACAGAACCACGAAGAAAGCGAGGAAAATAGGACAGATGTTATATCAGTGGCGTTCTATAATCACGGACTCTTTTGTGCCACTCACCCACGACTCGTCGTCTTTGTGTCTGTTATCGTTATAGTGGCATGCAGGTTTGTGCATTTTCTTTGCTTGTATAGGTATATTTAAAGAAAAACTCCTTTGGCTCGACAATCACGAGATGTTTTGGTTGTCAGGTCAAAGGAACTATATGGCCTCGAGTATGTCCCAGGCTTTGCCTGATCTATTTTTATTTGTTTATTGAGATTTGCTTCTTGATACTAACCATATCAAAGATTGCTAAACTTTTTCTTTGTTTTGCTCTTGTGAGGGGGTTGGAGATTATACATGTATATATTTAATTTCACCCCAGGAGTGCCTGTAGACTTACTGCACAGTGCTGTATCACTCTGAGGATTTGACAACAGTATAGCCACTTTGATTCTAAAAAGCAAGGAGCAAGAAATGTAGCTTTTGTAGTTATTAGACCATTTAGCCATTACATTTAAATTATGTTGTGATATACCATATCTGTGAGTTCATATGGTAAGTACCTTGAGGTCCTATTTATTTATTTCCTATAGTTTCTGAATATGCTAATGTAGCATTCCCATAACCTGACTACAAATAAGTAATTTTTTTTTCTGCTGTACATGTGCAGGGCTTGCCATTTGAGGTGAGTGATCGCTCTGACTCACCATCGCACATGCAAAATTGGCCTGAGGAGAGTAAATAATTGCTCACCTTTCTTCCAGGAATTGCTTTCATCATTGGGTAATAGAGTAATGTATTGTGATTTGTCCCATACGATTTGGAAAAATTCACATTAAAAATTGGATTAATGGAACTTTCACAACAACAACAAGAACAATGTTCATGTGTGTTTACTGTCTGGTAGATTATAGTACAGCTTTTGTCATTGGCCAACTCAGAAACAATGAAGAACCAGTCATCAGGCAACTGTTATTTCATACTGGCATGTGCTCACAGCAAGCTATCTTGTCAAATGTGAAATTGGACATCCATTGCTGGATGTTTGCATTTGAAAGTTGAAGATATTGTTCAGTATATGTATTGTGTTGTTACCAAGTATTTCATCATAAGATTTAATACAGTCAGTTGTGTTTGGAATTACAGTATTTGAAATTTGAATAAAATTCCAAGTAACACCGGTATTAACAGTAATGCACTGTGTTTCTTTCAACCCCTTAAACCACTTGGAAAAAATAGCTCAACTCGATTAGTTTAGGTGAACTTTTTGTCACTCGCCAACAATTTTCAAACAGAAAGCCATACATGTGACAGCAAATGACTGAGTCATTAAAGAAGATGTTATGTTTTGAAATCCAAAACAAGTGTCATGCATTGGTGTAACCATATTGCTTCCGCTTCTAATTATGTCACAGTTAATATATAAACATTCATGAGCTTTATGACTTAATAATGGCTAAACCTTCATTACAAGGGGATATGTGAGTTACTGGTTTACTGCTGGGCGAGAGTAATTACATCAAATTTTTACCATAAATTGTGGTCTAATTGAATGTTTTTTGCTAGAATTCCCCCATCCCAGTGCTTTGCTATGCAGATCAAGCCTGTGATATGCTATTAATATTATAATTCATATTTTAGCACTTTATTTTTCTATAGCATCTTTTTCTCTCAATTACCATCATCTTTTGGTTTCAATACCCAGGGGTTTCATTAAGGTTTGGAGCATGAGTGCATTTAGATTTGGCACCAGGGCAAAGTTTATGCAGAGCTTAAAAGATTTAAAGAATCTGGTTGCAGGGAGAGATGCTGAAAGCAGCCAGGCAAAGCCGACATCACAGCCGGCCAATTTGCCTGGTGGCGGGCCCTTAATGAAACCCATGAATACCTGTCATCTTTTGATCTTCGTTTTGGACAATACCTCAGTGTCATCTTTTGATTATCATTTTGTGGGTCACCATATGACTGAGATAATTAAACTAAAGTTGTTCGTTAATTTGTTTAGAGAAGATAGATTAAATCTACACAGGGTCATTACTGCCTGTTTAAAGAATACAAATATTTTTGAAGATCCAATAAACCCTCCACAATGTATATTTATTGCATCATAAAATTTTAAAAGGCTGTGTGAGTGGCTACTTGAGTCCCATGATTGCACAAAAAAAAGCTAAAGTGGTTGACAAAATAGGATTGTGAAACATTTTGACCAATTATAACACATTTCCTTTTGTTCAATTAACAACCTGCTGCTCTTGGTTCAACATGGCTATGAAAATACTAATAAAGCAGCAGGACCCCTCAGTTTTGGAAAGGACCCCCCATTTTGGTAGGGTGGGGCTCCCAAGGATCTTTGAAATTGACAGCTAAGTGGGAATCCTGTTTTTTATACTTTAACTTGAAGTTAAACTTGTCCAACAGTAGTATTTAAGGTTATTTGTTACTATAATCTGTATCAAAGTGCCCCCTTGCACAAGTTACCATTGTTTGGTGGAGCTATAACTGCCGAGTGGATTACACTGAGCCCTTCTGAGCTCTCATTGGCTGATAGCAAGGGAAGGACGACAAAGATGCTAGATGACAAAGAAAATACTATTCCGAGATGGGTTAGTATAATCACTGTTGTGATTGATTTTTATTTTGTAATGGTGCAGCTACAAAATTATCTCTTAATTGCACCATTTTAAACAAATTTAAGTTAATTTCTTTAAAAAGTCCATCTTTGTTATTACAAAGCTCTTGGCATCAAATCTATTGAAACCTCATTTTTTCTTGCTTCCCACTTTTACCTCATGGACGATGTCAGTCGTCGATGAGGTAAATTTAGGAGTGAGGTGAATTCACTCAATCTTTCACTCACTCATTCACTCACTCACTAGGCTGTAAACTTTAATCGGGTGATTAATGTAAAAACTATGTAAGTTTACAGTCCAAGGAAAATTATTTTTAGGTTATATTCTATTTTTACAATAGTTTATTTTTTTAATATAATAGGTTAATTTTTTCATGTTTGTTCCAAACTAGTTAGGTTTTTTTAACTAGGTAATTTTATTATGGCTGAAAAAGTGCTAAGAATAAAAAATATGAGACAATTTACATCAATTGCTTGTGCAACCTAGTGGTAATGGTAGTTGACTTGAAATCTTGAGTATAGAGGCTCAAATGTTGGTGAGCATGAATAAAATTTCTTTGTGAAAAAAGTGATTGATTGATGTGTGTGTGGGGGTGGGTTCATTAGTTGGGGGTGGAGGTACAGTGTTGGAAGAAGGGGTTAGGGTTTGGGTTAGGTTTGGGATTGAGGTTAGGGTTAGGATTAGGAGAAGTGGATCGAAGAAAAGTGGAGAGAAAAAAAAAAAGGGAAGAAAAAATGTTTTTCTTTTCATTTGATTCAAAAACCCCAGTTAGAAAAAAACTAACTACACTGTAGTTAGAAAAAAAATGAACTAGTTTGGAACAAACATGAAACTATACGTTTACCAAGAAAAACTTTTTGAAGGACCGAGAGAGCAATGGTATGAGCAATGTGTGGTGTAATACTGATGGAGAAAAAGAGGACAGAGGACCTAATGGAGATGTTGGGATTGAAGGAAAACAGTGGTTCAGATGGCAAAGGCAAATGGAGTGAGATGGTACGGGCATGTGTTGAGAAGGGATAATGAGCGTGTATTGAGAAAAGCGTTGGAGTTTGAAGTGAAGGGCAAGAGGAAGCAAGGATGACCAAAGAAGACATGGATGACGCAAGTGGAGAAGGAGAGCAAGAGTATTGGTTTAGAGAAGGTGGATGCCATGAATGGAGTGAGATGGAGAGTGGGAGTTGGAGAGATTGCTGTTAGAGTGGGATAAAACCGGCCACCCCCGTTTACGGGGATAAACCCGGATCAAAATTGGATGATTGATTATGTCTCCAAGTGGGCGCAGCTATGCCGAAATTACCTGCAGTAATATAATCTCTTAATATATGTCTGGATTTGTAACAAATGTGCAATTTTAGACTTTATGTGGATTTATTCACAGGGCAGGAAGTAGCCTTAATGACTTTAAATTTTGTTAAAATTTTGGGTTTTCGGCTTAATTTTTGTTGCTTAATTTTTTGTTAAAGTTATGTGTATGAACTGTGTTTGGGAGTAGCATTTTGACGTCTCAATGGGAAAAGCTTTTTAAGAAACTGGTCAATAGGGGTAAAAATTACTGTTCTTGGATATTTTGTAGGCTTTAGAGAACAGTTGTGACAAGGACAACTGAGGAAAAGTATTTTATATTTCAAAACATTTCTGCTTAGTGTCCCAAAATCACAATCTGAAGTCCATTGATAAAACAATGCTTTAATTCCACCCTTTACACACTCACCTCCTGGTACGTAACCTTTGTTTTCTATAAAACTGTTATCTAAAACTTTTTTAAAATGTTAACTTCAATCTGCCATTTATGAAAGTGGTCAGTAATAATAAAATTATTGTCTAAATATCATTCAGTGATCAGTAATCTGATTCATTATTCCATTTAGTTGTACAAAAATTTTACTGAGGTCTTTTTTCAAGTTAGAAAGAATGATATAAACAATAGCTGTTATTAAAAATTAGATTTTTTTTGTTGTAACATTTTGAATTCCTCTCAGGGTCTATCTAATCCTTTATGAGCCTAGTGGCCCATGGACTGGGTGCTTATCTTTGGTTTTTGTAGTGTTCAGTGGATGAGAGTCTTTGACTCCCCCCCTGGATGGGACACTGGGCGGGCGTGGTTGGCGCAGTTGGTAAGATCTCTGCCTTCCGACCACAAGGTCCCCAGTTCAGATTTGAACTGATTTGTGTGACTTTCTTTCCCGCCTAAGCCAACTCAGCTTTCCATCCTTCCGGGGTAGGTAAATG
>JANCMA020013816.1:0-17383 GCA_024336925.2 Zoanthus solanderi
ACATTCAAATTAGCCCTACTAGCCTCGTTTGTGGTAAGATATTTTTTTGAAAGTTTAACTCAAGAACGAGGCTAGTAGGGCTAATTTAATGTAGAAAAAAGAATATTAAAATCGCCACCATTTTGGCATAGGGTTTATACTAATGTGAGTAGGCTTTTAAAAGTTTTTGCAAGAGGGAGCTAAATAAAGTCGAGAGGTAAACAATCTTTGTGTTTTCAGTTGCTTTCGAACAGTCGAACACCGTATATTAAGTAAAACCAATCTGGTAACTAAATTGGCTTTAATCCCTTATCTAACTTTAAGAATTAAGGGATTCTGCACTTTCCAACAATATTGATTTAAAATACTACTTTTCCTTACCTCTGGTCCATATTAACAGCTCGCAATGATAATTCTTTGTTTATAGTTTATTCCCAGTGAGTTTTGTTAAGAGTTTCTCGCAAGCCACCATTTTGAATTGTGACGTAACTTTGCACCAGTGCCAGGCCCCCTTCTCCTTCATGGTAATTTGGATTCCATGCGAAAAATATATAAAGTAAAATATATTTACTTGGTTCATATAATTAAAGTTTTTTATTATATCAAACCCTAATAAAGAGTAAAACAAAATGTCTGTCCATTGTTTTACAGGACTGTAATTGGTGGGTTTCATAAGTTTCCAGTTCAGCGCACATGATGGTCAGTTATACAAAAGAATCTCATTAGCATCTAGTTTGAATCTCATTATTTGACCTCCATCTGCCATCGTGTTATATCCTCGTGGAATAAAAGAATACAAGACACGATTCTTTCTTTTCATATTCTATTTCTATCAATTTCTTTTCTTTCTTAATACATTTTTACAATTGATAGTACAATTTTTACTTTACATTCTTGTTAACTCGTGCTCATTCGTGTTTACTCTAGCGTTCAATCGTTGCCACCTTTTCAAGTCATAATCGGAAAAAATAACTTTACATTTCCTCTACATTCCGGGAACTTGGTTAGTGTTATCTAAACACAAACTGTGACAACTCTGTCGTGACATGTCCATGATAACAATCAGTGATAAAACATCACATCTGATTGAAAACGCATCAGCAATTTCTTCTGGAACATTACTAGTCTATTTACAGTCTCTTTACACCAAGAAACTAAACCTCATTGTTTGCTTGATCTATATACATTTGATGTTTTTTTCATTTTTTACTATTCTTAAAAATTAGTTTCTTATATGCAATTCAAATTTTTAAACAATCTAAAAATAATGTATCTCAATTTGATTGACGTTTCAGTCAAAGATTTGCAATCTCGGCAGTTTGTTAAACTTGCATATTTTAGTTAGTGAACGACAATAGACAACAATATTCACGAAATATAAGGTATATTGCTATTGGAAAATTTTAAAAAGTCACTGCATTTTATGTGTGAGACTAACGTTTGCCAGCTATTTATGTAAGATAAAAAAAGTTCCTGAGATAGTTTACAAAAGTCCAATATTAGCTAATTTGTAGGATACCTTAGATTTTTGTATCGCTGCTGGAAACATTTCGAAACTTAATTAACTTTATGAATAAGTACCAGCATATATAAGAAATCCATCTTTGATGAATCAACTTTTACTCTAAGTTTTAGATGCAATTAACTGCTGAAAGTTGACACCATTTCAATACAGACTTTACAGCAATTCTTAATGGCCATGTAATTAACAGGATCCTAACAAAGAACACATAAATTATCTATTTCCTGCTAAGAGCTTTGATTCAAACACGAAAACGTAATAACCTCGAGTGCTAATATGAATGCATTTGCGTAAGCAATAACTTAAAATCACTTAATGTGTGGTGTTTCGAAAAAAGAACCTTATCTTGTTGAGCAACTAAGCTTCGTGGTTCTTTTTCTTCACGAAACTGTTGGTTTCGAGTCCTTGGTGGAGTTTTCACCGTCCATTGAACCGGTGTTACTGTCTTTAAACAACTTCTTGTTTCTTCTTAGAGAAGTGTTAAATAAAATTTTTTCTAGAATTTTCAGTCTCGCAATTTCTGCCTTTGATGGTAAATCGGCCTCATTGTTTTTTCCTTCTAGTTTTTTTTCAACTGTAATATCCAAGCTGTGTAACTCCAACTCACAATCTCTTATAATTTTCAATGTGTTTTCTTCCATTTCTTCCAGTTTTTGTGTTAGTCCACAACTCGATGTTGCCATTGTTGCGTTCAAATGTAATCGCTGTAATTCCAGTTCAAAACTTTCAAACTCTTCAAGCTCGCGAGCTTCACGTTCGCCACCCGAAATTGTACTTTGTCTTTGTTCGGAGTCCAAAGAACATGTGTCGCTACAGTCAGAAACACTCAATGAATCGTCCTCAGCTGTTGCAATCGGAGCAGTTAAGTCGAAAAGCAGTTCGTCAATCATATCTCTGTCGTTTCTAACCTGCTCTCTTAATTTTTTTGAGCTTTTTTTCTCGCGAGGGGGAATATAATGAATTTCTTCCAAGCTACCCGACCACCGTACAGATTTCCTATCTTTGTTGTCATTTTCGCCATGTGTATTTCGTCGCTTCAAACAAGGTGAAAGCGGTTTGAAATGTGGGTTTACACGCGGCAAAACCATTTTAACAAAGGAAACTTACAAACTAGAGCTTCCGACAAATTGTACAACCTCACACACTGCGGCAAAATCACTTTCTGGTAGGTTGATCAAGACACGCTGACCTATATACCTTCAACCGAACAGCCACTCATCGTCATCTTTATTTTTGGAAGTTTCTAGAAAGGTTGACTGAATGCAACGCTGGAATTGTCAATAGAAGTGTATTTCCTTTTATGTAAAGCTAATTTTCTTTTGAATTCCACACTTATGAATTGCTAATGTAAGCGGAACTCGCTAGGGGCACAAAAGCATTCAAGCATAATAGCAAAAACAAATTTGTTTTTTGAGATCACAACATCGCCTGACCCGTTAAGCGATGCTCGTGACGAGACTTGTTAATTTTCCACAATGGTGACTTAAGAACAGGTTGAGATTTCAAAACATTCATTAAAAACAAATTTTAGAAGTTCCTTCAACAAAGTCTCCTTCGAAAACTTGAGACTCTCGGAGGCGACTTCGACTTAAAAGAGCTACCGAAATTCGCTGGTTGTTTGATCCACTTCCAATTACAACAAAAATGAATTCCAGGTTATTTTAATTCATCTCATAAATACAATACATTTTCTTTCAAAAACTTAAATCAATTATTTAAAAAACGAGGATCTGAAATAAAATGAATAAATGTACTTAATTTTAGCAAAAACTAAATGAAGTATTTTTGTTTCGTGATTGTCATAAATTGCAACATCCGCTTAACGTGACACAGACAGATTAAAAGTTACTTTTAAAGTACAAATCACTTCCAAATTATATTGATAAGTTCTTTAATCAATTAGAAAGATGCTGTACCGGTGAAACTCATTTGCCTGTTTTGGAGAAATGTTTTTTTTTTAAAATTCGAACGCAGGTCATTTGTATTCAAGACCCCGGGGATATTCAGAAATATTTTATATATTGCAGTGAGCGTTTGTTAAACGATCGACTGGGACCGATAGCACGGTTATTATGATGCAATCTTCGAAGGGTGATCCCTCGGTGACTTGTGGCTATCGTGACAGGATTTCACTTTTCACTTTTAAAAACGCCGACGTAAACAATGATGAAAAATAGAACAGGTGGGCTTCTAAACGAATTGATATTGCATCTAAAGAACTAAAGATGGCCCGCTTAAAATTTAGACAATAACTGATATTGTTTGTGAACTGTGCTCTCTCTCTGCCGCCTACGAACCTCGTCCAGCAATCTATTTCTTAGAAATTTTATTTTGAAAAACTGTGTCAGAATTTTTTTTTGTCGATAAGAAAGTTTTTATTCTGTCATTCTATCTTCGGCATACAATATTTGCAACAGCGAAAAAGAGTACGGATTTTAACATCACTGTTATGTAAATCCGTACTATTACTAAAATCACTGTAAAATCTCTCTCTAGAGTAAACAATGAAATATCGCATTACTGTTATTTTTCATTGCGTAATTTCCATCTCCACTCTAGATTCATGATGGAACACTGTTTGCTCTGTACTTTTTTTAAAGCTGCTCTATCTCATATCTCTTTGGCGTTGGCAGTAAATCGCAGAGAAGAAAGTTCCAGCGGTTTTTTTTTTGGCTGGAACTAAAGAGAATGTGAAAGATATTTTTTAAAAAACGTTTTCTTCGTTATCTTATTCTTAGAAAGTTCACGAGCAGGAAAGTTAAAAATTGATAAATTCAACACAGAGTTTTGAGCGAAATGACTCGGAAAAAATTTGTATTTACGACATGCGACCATGTCCTACCTTTACTCGTCTTACAACTGCATGCACCTTTAACTTTGAACCTGACAAAATTGATTATGAGTCATTGCAAACATTTAATATTTTGGTGCAAAAATTTATCAAAATGATTCATTAAATTAAGAGTAATTATATAAGAGTTTATATATCAACACCAAACTTTTTATTAACACAAATTTCTAGTTCGCTTTAAACCCTATCAAACTTATCCGTGATAATTCGAAACGTATAAGCCAAGAAATACAGTGCAGATCACAATTACGCATTTTTTTTTCAAAATTTCATTTTATAAATCTAAACTGATAATTTGGATAGTACGAGAGTGTTGATTGGTCAACAAGTGTGATTTTATAGCGCTATGAAGCACAAAAATGACGTAAGAAATTGTTGGCTGTCTCCAAGTCGTTAGAATTTACAGTTTCATGAAAGAAATTAAAGTACACATATGCGCTTCGTATATCGTCTTTGTCTTTGTTAAGATGAAAGATAATAATTATATAAAATAAAAAAAACATGTTCTCCGTGCCTCCATAGCCTGGTGAAAACTTCGTGCAAGCTTGACTGTGTCTCAGGCTTTCATTGTTTCTCAGGTTTTAGTTCTTTAAAAGTAAAAGGCAGCCTTTGAACAACGTCAATATTCACAATAAATCATTCGTTTTCTAAAGGTTACCAAATGCGTGCCGACGAATTAATATTGGTAAGATAGAGTTATAATTTATAGTCCGTTACAATGAGCGTTACACGAACTAGCTTGAAATCTCGTTCAAGCTTCAAGTAAAATTTTGATAGATCTGTATACTTATAATTTTCATCATTCTTACAATACAGCAAACCGGGCGGGTTAAAAGTTGCCCAAAGGATGTGAGAATGCGTCAAATATTGGTTCACCGCTATCTTTATTTACAAGATAAAATATCAGCACAATATATTGGTGTTTAAATCTAAATTAGCTATAGTGGATTCCGGTTACATTCGAAAATAAGTCTAAAAATGTCATTTTAAAAACGATTCAATTAGCATTGACCGAGCCTGGACGAACTGAAGAATATCCATGCGGTGGATTGTGTGGCGATACTGATGCTTCCGAATGAAAACGTTTTTCGACTGCTTTCGGAAGTATGTATGCGTCATTGTTTCGCTATTTTCATAAAAAAAGGTCTCAGAAAAATGTAAAGCACGCCATGAAAATTAAAAAAAGGACGAAATAGAGGAAGAAAAAAGGAAAAAGTTAACGACGAACTCGGAAGAAGAAAAAGAAACCAGTGATGATGACGGATAAACATGAAGTATAGAAGCACATACGCACTAGTATATAGTAATCAATTTGGTGAAATGATGGTAATTTTAATTAAGCTCTACAGATCTGTTTCGTGAGGACAGAAATTCTCACTCATCAGGAAATGGAACTCGTATACGTAGAAAACTAGAAACCACTAAGATGGCCGCGTTGGTAGCGGACATTACTCCTTAGTAAATCTACCATAAAAAATAGTGAGCCTGAATTTTAGTGATTATCTAAGGTCACGTTGGTACCCCTCAGTAAATCAAGAAAAATTAGTAAGCCTGAATGCTAGTAGCCCTGGGCACCTGTTTCTGCCTTTTTGGGCCTCAACCCCATGGCATAGCTATCAAACAGCCTCAAGTCCAATCATGATAAGATTGTGTTGATGATAATAGCTAAGAGTTTTAATGATAACAATGTTAATGATGATGGTGATGATAGCGTTGACAATGAAAGTTGAACCAGCTTTTTATTTTTACTAAAAAGTAAATAGACTGTACCCACGCCTGGTTCGCCAACATGCAAGATTTGAAAATGATTTAGCTCCAGTTTAGTTGATGATGATAGTATTATGATAAATGATGGTGGTCGGTTGGTTTGACACTGACGATAATATGATGAAAATAAACACTTGTCATGTGACCATTTTTCTTGAGGGTTAATGAGATATAGTTTGTATTCTTTAAAAATGTTTCATTAAGTTTCAAGAACAACTCTTAAAAGCAGTTGCAAAAAATATTGAAGCATGCTCGAAGTGGAACCTTAAGTGATGAAAAACTATTAATTATTTCAGTTAATAAAGTTCAAACTAGGTTTTTACGTTCTTTCTAAATGATTCCCATCCCTTAAAATTGATGACGTAGGGAAAAAGTGCCAATGGATAGAGACATGCGTAGTTTAATACGTTTCAACAGACACGTTGATCATGCTTCCTGTTCAATGTAATTTCAAGCCGACAACTCTTGACTGGAGTTACAAAAAACTCAAGCAATGAATAAGAGTCATTGTTCAAGTGCTACATTAGTGATGGTACTTTCGTTCTAAATGATCCCCCCCCTAAAAACTGCTGACGTAGAGAACAAATTCCTGAGGAGTGATGTGCGGCTACTAAAATTAGTTGCTGAGGAAATTTTTGCCTCTAGCTGTGCAAACTGATTATGAATCAAAATCGATGGCATTACAGAAAAACAAACTTGAAAATCTCTCAGTTCATAGTTTTTTTAAAAACAAAAAGAACAAACTGTTTTCAATTTGTACTCTGAGATTGCTTTTTGTGTCAATTTGAGAATTTGTTTGTTGACTCAGTAATTCAACATCGATTTGTTGCAATGATATTGGCTTCTGCTCTCGGTTGCCAAACCACAGGAGAGTTATTCAAAACTTTTAAGTGTCTAGCTCTCAGAAACATTTTTGCGGCAAAGGGCTGAATCGCCATAGTAGACTCCAGAAAGACTATATTTTAGAAATTTGCATTTTTTGATTAACCTTGTTTTGGCATATTGAAAAGAATGCGTTAGGGGATTCGTGTGTTATGTTTGACGCAAGGTTGCTATGGATAAAAGAATCGCAGGTCTATTAGTCTATGTGAGACCACGGTGCATCAAATCAGCGTGCTCCAACAAGACAACGCAACTCGCTAATAACTAGTCTTATATCATAGAAAATTATGTTTAATAACGACTGAAATTGCCGGATTCCCAAACCAAAAAGTACGTTATTCCATAAAAGGAAATAGACAGCATTTTTTTTGCGCGGTCATTGTTTCTTGCTTTTATTTCTTTTAGTTTTTTGTTTTTCTCTTTGTTTGTTTGTTTGTTTGTTTCTCTTTTCGCTTGTTTATTTCTATCCGTTGTTATTTTCCCTTTTTTCTTTGCTTGCGCGTTTGCTTTTTTCTTTCGTTATTTCTATCGTAATTCAATTCCTTGTTGTTTACTTGAAGTTAAACGTTTTTAAACACATAGTATAGATAGTTTTGACGTGATATCCAAGGCAAAAGCAACTCACGCATGTACTAAGTCGATCGATACCGCTGTAACAAAGGTTTTATTCGGAACTATAGCTCTGGTATTCCCTACTTTAGACCTGACAGTAGTTTCTGTCGGCAGAACAGCCGTAGTGTTTATATTCCGGTTTAGTTCTGGTAGCCCCTACTCTAGACCTGACGTAGTTTCTGTCAGTAGAGTAGCTGGTTATATTCGTGATTAGCTCTGGTAGTCCCTACTCTAGACCTGACTGTAGTTTTTGTCGGTAGAATAGCATCTTAAACAAATTAAAGTCGATAAAATACTACTATTCAAAACAAATGCTCAAGCACGCTGATATTATGTAGTATATATTGAAAAAACAACATTAACTCTAAAAACTAAAATGTTTGTCATCTCTTTCGAACTAAATGTATTGTTTTTAGCACAATAGTCATTTCATAATCCCATCAGGTCGCCGCTTCTATCTAAGCTAAATCCTTTACGAGCCAAATGGCCCATGGAGCCGGCTCTTATCTCCGGTTTCTGTAGTGTTATGCGGACGGGACACTAATCCATCGCAGGTTAGCTCCCAGCAGATGCTGGTAATCATTTACCTACCTCTTAAGGATGGAAAGGTGATTTAACTTAGGCGGGAAAGAAGGTCGCACCAAATTTTCAAATCTCGGCAGTGCCAGGAATAGAACTGGGGACCTTGTGATCGGAAGGTAGCTTGGTTTTGACTCCAATCATACAGAGACGCAATCGAGCTGTATAATAATTTTTCCCTCAAAAATCTGAACAGTATTACTTAGAAAATAAATTTCTGTAAGATTTTTAATTTTGCTCAAACCCCCTAAAATTAAAATTAACCAGCTTTTGGACTGACAACCCAGCCTTAGATTCAACTTGCAATCTGGCTAATTAAGCATGACTTCTCACTCAGGATATAATTTTATTGTCGTTTGCATGAGTAGCCGGGATAAAGCTGATGTGTAAAAAAGGTTAAACTTGAAGAGGAATGTTACTTTTTTATTCACCAGAGGTCATATTATAAAGTATGGACTGGCCTGCCACAATTGCACAAGAACAGGTTTTGTTAACTTCATAAATAAATGCATTGATTTTATAGAGCGCATTTACCCATATAAATGTTCAAATGCGCTTTACAAACAATTACAGAGCTGACCGAGTTGAGAGACTTACATAGATCGTCCGCTACAGCGGCTCACAAATATATTTTATATATTAATAATGCTCCCAGTAGAAGAGACAGACCACACAACATCGGGATCACTACCCTACTCTTTATGATGAATGTGCAATGGGTAGAGGGTCGAGAGACTGGATCTACAGTTTAACTTCTTTATCCGAGAAGACGCAAAGGTCTAACCATTTGCAGATGTTAGTGCAAAGGCAGCTCCTTCTCCTCAATTATTTCAAGACCTAGCCTCCTCCGCAGGCATCTCTCCTCCCGCCCCAGGCTCCTCTCTTCATCTTGGTTTTGCCACTATCTCCCTTTTTTCGTTCCTCAGGAGTAGCCTGCGGAGGAGGCTAAGACCCTGAGTGTTGGTCCGGCCGGGAATCGAACCCGTGCCTCCCGCACGGTAGACTGGAAACAAATAAATCACGCACGCATCGCGTTTGTCGTATCTTTACCCTCAGAACTCAAGTTTTAATTAATTGCTTGGCAAGCCCAATCGCCCCTGGCTTTAATTAGATTGTTATTTTGTATAATTCTGTTTTTTGCTGCAAAACAAGACTAAAAGCTTGTTTGTGAAAGGTGACAAACAAGTATTAATTTTAACATTTGTTATTTAAACATTTGACGGAACTTGAATTCTTAAAATCTTTTATTTATTTTGGACTGACTTAATCCGATTGCTTTTCACAATGGGAGGGATCTTCGTTATTATTCAAAGCACGTCGATGAAGCATTTGAGGAAATGAATGTTTAGAGAATTCTACAGAAAAGTCAAAATACCCGGATTCATTGTGAGTCAAAACGTGGACGAATGTTCGCGATGAGATAAGATTAAGATAAGACTTTAAAAGCTATGCGAGACACGTGTCTGCCAGAGGGAATTATTGATCTGCTAGGGAAAAAAATCTTATCAATATAGACTTTTATAGTTCAAGACCCGAGTTCAAATTCGTACGGAAACTTTTGGAATAATTCTAGTTTGTTCTTTATAGAAATAAATAAGTAAAACTTTATTATTGTGTTTCATGAAAGTTGTGACTATAAAGTCTTTCAGGGAGGCCGTGTTTCATTCAACTTTGCTCATAGACAAAAATATTCCGTCTACCAGCGCACTTGAACACGGAGAAAAGCAAAACTGTTCAAAAGGTCATTTTACTAGACAAAATTTTAACTTGTATGAAATCCTCAAAAACCATCTTTTTACAAATCGTCTAAATAAAAGCGATGTAAAAAACATTTTGAGGAAGATCATGACACTTTTCAGTTTGCCTGGTTTAAGCTGAAATAAATATTCAATCTCGGAAAAAAAACAAACGAGAAATCCTAAGAAAAACAATAACATGAAAAGATTATTTATTAGTTTTTTGCTGTACAAAGCGCCTTACTCTGTACAAAATGCAAAGTTGACAGCCCGCCAGCCCACAGCGGTTGATATGTCACCTTCCGAGATATGTCACTTGAAGGAGCTTGTGGACTTTTTCAGCTTGTTTGTGTCACGTACAATGAGTGGGCGACGGCAAGTGCAGGTAACAATCTTTGTTTGCTTGTTTTAATTGAATAATTGATTCTTTGTCCTACTGTGGCTGTATCAGACCAGTTTATAGGTAGTACAAAGAGAGCCGTATTTAAAGCTAGCAAAACACCAAGCATGTGCCCGCCTAATGAACTAAGAAAAAGCTCAGAATTGAAGAAGATGGGCACTTAAGAAGAATGCTATCGAAAAACACCGAGATCAATTAATAAAAACGAAGCAAGGGTTCTCAAAACGAACGCATGTTTGACTTGCCCCATCAGCACACTTCGTGGTTTCAGTTTCAATTCGGAGAGAAGATGGTTTTGAAAACCGGAGTGAATTTATTCTAGAATAACTTGTACTAGAACAAAATATTGTATTGCACGGTTTTATGTAAACAGGTACAAATAAATATTGCCCGCATAATATAGGGATGTAACCAACTTGTCCCGGAATGAAAAAACTGAAGTCCTTATTACATAATTTAACAAGCCTTTTAGTCAACATCACAACATTCAATGATGCATACAAAATATCATATTGCACGGCATTATGTAAACAGGAACAGAGAAATGTGGGGGTGGAACCAACTTGTCCCGGAATGAAAAAAGTCCTTCCGACATAATTTAAGAAGCCTTTTAGTCATCACTATATTCAATGCTACAATTTGAGGAACATTTCCTGAAAAATATTTTAAAGTTCTCCCTTTAATCTCTCCTTTAAACGGAACAATAGTCACAGCTTCGGCAGTTTTATTGAGAGAGAAAAGTGAGGGAGGATTTGTAAAGGAGAAAGTTTGAGAACGCCGGGATGCCAAATCGTCGCTCCTAACATAAAAACAGGTTTTTCCCGCATCTTTCACTTTGCTAAAAGCTCATCGAAAAATCTGGAAAAATTTACGAATTTTTCTCATTTACAGACCTATGACCCTGGGATTTGGAAACGGAATTATATTTTCAAATATTTACTGAGATGTAAACCAAAATATCTCGGAACGCGGTGAAAATAATGACGTATTTGAATAAATTCTCCCCTTAAATATGTTTCTCGTACATTCAGTCTCGTCGGCCAAACTGCTCATTTAGAAAAATTAGATGATGCCGTCAAAACGAATTAGAAACGATTCACTGATTTACCCGTTACAATCTCTATTGCTATCGTTACATGTGAAATTGTTTTTCGAGACACATCCCACAAGTATACGCTTTGCTGTTGTTTATTATGATCTTGTGTGGGAACCTGAGCCTGTTTGCTAGCTATGCTATGCTGATGAGGCCTAGAAATCTCGAAACAGCTGCTAATAAGATCTAGCGAAGGCAGCTAGCCCGCTCAATGGTAAGCCCTGGCGTTCTACTACATGAAACAGCTGTCCGTGGCTGCTAGCAATCAGGCTCACTATTATTTATGGTAGTTTTCATGAGTAAAGCCCACGTGGCCATAGTGTCCAATATAGTGGCTTCAAGTTAGCTACCAGCACGTCTGTGCTATCTACACTTGAGTTCATCTTTATAGCCACATCCCACAAGCATGCGCATTGCGCATGTTCGTTTTGGGAACCTGAGCCTGTTTGCTAGCTATGCCATGCTGATGAGGCTTAGAAATCTCTATCTCTAATTTTCTTAGAAATCTAGCGAAGGCAACTAGCTCGCTCAGGGGTAAGCCCTGGTGTTCTACTACATGAAACAGCTGTCCATGGCTGCATGCTAATATTCCGGTTCACTAGTTTTCATACCGAGTAGATTTGAGTAGTAATGCCCTATAAAAAGCGGTTGCCTTAATGCACTCAGTTTTACTGGTTGCACTAAATACGTAGTACTACCACGAACATGAGATTTACACCTGTTGTATTACACAACTGTCTTGTTTGAAGTTAAACTACGTAGAACAAGATAGAACAAGAGGCTCATTAAGCCTTTACTCGTGGTACGCGTGGGACCGGGGACAAATCCCGAATATGGCAGTCACTGGACCGAATCGCTAATCGCGACATGAAGAAAAAAGAAAAAAGAAAAAGAAATCGAACCCAAACGTTGACTCGTGGTACCACGAGTAAAAAACAAAAAACAAAAAAAGGAACAAGAACTGATTTACCAATGCAGATGATCGTCAATTGAAATAATCGGATATTGAACTTAATTTTAATGTTTACTTCGAATACGTGATTTTTTCTAGCTAATTACAATTTTATTTATATTTCGCGTTTTTGAAGTTATCAAACGATGTTTATGAAAATGTAGTTGGGAATGAAAAGCAATGAAGTTACCGCTCGCTTTTTTTATAAAGTCTCATTAAGATAATTCAGGAAGGCGGTGGAAGCTTTTGCGGTTTCTAAATTGAAAAATGTTACTACAACCGACACATGACAATAATTAAAAGCTGCGTCGGTGTTTCGTTAAAAAAAAAACAAATGTAAAATTATTTTTTATATTTTACATCGTTGAAAAACAAAAAACAACAACACTCATTCCGCGGACTTATACGTCAAAAAAATAAGCAAAGCACACAACAGCAACTTTCTGCGTGTTTGACTGAAACTGACAACGCAGATATAGCATTAAATATAGTTCAATTAAGAAATAAAACATGTTCTCCGTGACTTCATAGCCTGGTGAATACCAAGGCGAACGTTTGCTGGGAGATTTCGAAAAATGATCAGTAAAAACCCGAGACGTAGTCGAGAGCTTTCACCTGCTCGAGAATTCTCACATACTTTGCCGTGATTTTCAATAGGCTATGAAGGCATGGAGAACATATTTTATTTCTTTTATAAAATTATCATTTTCTGTCCGTAATAAAGAGAAAGACGATATACGAAGCGCGTATGTATACTTTAATTTCTTTCATGAAACTGTAAATTCTCACAACTTGGAGACAGCAAACCATATTTCTCACGGTATTTTCGTATTTCGGCATAGCCGCTATGAAAACGCACTTGTAGACCAATCAGAACACACGTACTATCTAAAACATTAATATGCTTTAATAAATTTATGAATATCCATGAAATATCAAGTTATATCATTATGTTTTCTCTTAAAAACCGATCATTTTAAAATTTCTTGTCACATGGAAAAGGAAAACATGGTAATGCCTTTGCTCCACTGTTTTCTTTAATAAAAGTGTTGTGCTCAAATCAAACTTGTTGTCATTAATTTGTAATTATTCATTAAACAGAATATCTGTAGTGCTCTAGAAAAAAACCTCGATTTCATCTGTTCGCTCTCTTTTAACCACAATTCATTGCAACGGGAAGGTGCAATTGGTGCCGTTGTGCAGCCTCGTTTCGATCAGTCGTGTGGACGCAAACCAAGCAAGAAACAAGAGTTTTATATAACGTTATACTAGGTTATCTAAACTGAGATAGTAACGCTGCCGCACATTTTGTTGGTAGTGAGAAATTCTACTCGGTGATTCATCTTAACTTCGCTTTCCACGACTAGCAATACACACTCAATGTATGGTCCCGAAAGACACAGTGTTATTTTCCCGAGATTCCTGTTTCCCGAGGGAAAGCAAACTAACTAGTTTCCCGAGGGAAAGTGCTTTGTTATATATTTAGAGCTTAAGGCAACTGCGCATTTGAATTTGATCAGGGGCACGTGAACAAGAATCAACCAATTATAATCCTCGTTTTGTTGAGTGAAAGTCTAGGTATATATAACAATAATCGATATTTCTTATAGTGTCAAATGAAACGCAGGGCGTTACACAAAGTAAAATTCAAGATCACGAATCTTCGTATTAGTTTTCGAAGTTCTCCGATTATCTAACTGTCATGAATGATGATGCGCAAAAAGTATCTTCAATTTAGCAGGGCGCTCAAACTTCTTTTCTATCCTTAATTAATAGCAATTATGACCAATAGGTAAGAAAGTCAGCGAGGATTATATTGGCGGTTAATAGAGGGAGTTTTTTTTTTTTTTTTTTTGCATTCTCCTATAGCCTGCTCAACAATCTTCATTGGTTTTAACATCTGACAATATAAAATTGCTGGTTGAAATGGAATTCAAAGTCCTTAGTTTATAGTCAAATGATATGTCAATTGCCTTTCTTGAGTGAAAAAATAAGCGCGGTATGTGCATTGTATCGTTTATTCCTTAAAACTTAAATTGCTTATTTCTTCGTTAAGTTGTAAAGAATAATTTATCGAGAGCCTTTCATAGCTAAATCCTAACTTTATACTTAAAAAATCTATGTTTGTACCACTAAATGGTAATTGATTATGCATAGATCTAAAGAGAGCGCTTAACTAAACCTATAAGAAGTATTACTGACTGTTAGGTATATTTTTATATATTCTCATAAACGCTGCCGAGGTTTTCACCAGGCTGTGAACCCACGGAGAACATGTTTTATTTATTTTATATAATTGTTATCTTCCGTCTTAACAAAGAGAAAGACAATATACGAAGCGCGTATGTGTACTTTAATTTCTTTCATGAAACTGTAAATTCTCACAACCTGGAGACTGCCAACCACATTGCTCACGTCATTTTCATGCTTCATAGCGCTATGAAAACGCACCTGTAGACCAATCAAAACGCACCTACTATCCAAATTACTTAATAATAAAGTATAAAGAATTCATGTCCGAAGTCAGCGTTTTGCGACTTTTTGAGATGCGAACACAAAAAATATAACATTCTGGCGCAATGCACTCTGGTTAAATGCAATGCATCATGGTAAAAAGTCTTGAATTCGAGAATTCGAAGCCTCTTCTATATAAACTTGTGACACTTAAACAAACCAAAATATCCACAGCATTCTGATAGCCTCGGGATATACTAGTCAAACATTTTAATATATTTTCAAGTACCTTACATACATATGCATGAACACTTTTATATAAGGCACTGACAAATAACGATCAATTTTCAGCTATCGCTGATCATATTACTTCAAAGGGTCATAATATTAAGTGGGATCACTTCAAAATTTTAGCTTCGGGTCGTTCTGACCTAATGAAAGAAACCCTTTTAATTCATGATTTAAAGCCTGCCATAAATGTTAACACTGGCAGTGAAAACATTGATTATCAAAACCTTTACAGTTTACTAAGTTGTTACTTATTTATACTAGTTACCATTCTTCCGCTTTTTATTTTAAATTTATAAAATTATTGTAACTTACTTTAACTGTCACTTCTGAAGATGTTTGTCGTAACAAACGAGACGTAAAGTTAAATATATTTGAAAATCTACAACATGCGTTGTCAGTCTATAATGTGTTTTACCGCAGTTTGTTCGAAGTGTCTACTATAATAGACTATCGCTTAAACAATGAATAAATGTAAATTATGAAGAATTCCGGCAAGGTGAGGAAAATTTACACAAAAAAAGGTTTAAAAAATTTATAGCATTACACAGAGAGACCTACATTCACATGATGAAAAAGTTATTTGTGAATATTGACACACTTTAATAATCAACAACAGCGTAATGCTTGTGGGATTCGTTATCTGTACTTGATTTTAATCAACAACATATTAACACTAAAGAATATAACAATATCATATATATAGGCGCTTGGAGAGAAAGACGAATTTGAAGACAAATCTGGTTGCTGAGAAAAAGTATAAGCGACTCTAACTATTTGGTCGTGAAATGTTTCGAATCAAATTTTGTAGTTAATAAATGTGCGCATGTTTAAATGCTAGCTTCAAGAACGCATTTTTAATCTCCGAATACTTTTAGCACCTTGTTTATTGATGTTTAAAAACATTACTTGCCAAGTTGTTTTAGGCGCGAGTTTAAGAATCATGCACGGCTATGAATATATAAACTTCATTTAAATGTTTTGGTATGATCATAATGTCTAACAGATTTAAATAAAAGCGAAGCCCTAAGGAAGGAGGGAGGTCATTTAAGAGAGATTTATAAAATAATTTGGATAGTACGTGCGTTTTGATTGGTCTACAAGTGTGCTTTCATAGCGCTATATGAAGCACAAAAATGACGTAAGGAAAATGGTTGGCTGTCTCCAAGTAAGTTGTGAAACTTTACAGTTTCATAATAGAAATTAAAGTATACATACGCGCTTATATCGTTTTTCTCTTTGTTAAGATGGAAAATAACTTAAAAGAAATAAAACATGTTCTCCGAGCCTTCATAGTCAGGTGAAAACGAACGTTTGGGAGAACTCGAGAGCAGATCAGTGAAAACCCGAGACGCAGTCGAGGGTTTTCACCTGCTCAATGAAACCCTATAAAGTGATCATTAATTTTGCATGTCTTGAAGAGTAAAAATGATTGGTGTTAGTGATTACGCTAACATTTGAATTAGTTGAAGAAAGCCATATAAAATGACAAACAAAATGAATAGCTATTTTATTTTGGGTGATCTTTTGAGTAAAAGTGTATGTTGTATGTATAAACATATGACAAGATATGTACTGATTGGAATTTGTTTTTTGCTGGCAGTAAAAACTTTTGAGGTAAATCATTTCCGACACTGATAGGAGAATATTCCAATGATTATCCGATGCGGCAGACGGAGATGAGACGGAGGTATATTTTAGAGTTCCATTTGCACCTTAAAAACTTACAGGCAACGAAGGAACTGCCGGGCAGTGAAAACAAAAAAATATCATAAAGATCCAAGTGTTGCACACTTTTCTATGATAAATTGAAAAAAAAAAACTCGTTTAGAAGAGCTGAGCGAAATCGCTTTTAACTTCCGCGCAAAAAATTTGAAAAACAATTTTGTCCACGTGTTTTGCAAATTATCATCCGGAATTTGACTGTATTTGTGGCTAACCAAATTCAATATTCAACAAGGCCAAGGTTTGTCCTTTATGAGAGAAAATAGAAATTTTTTACACTAAGCCAGTTGCTAAGTTCCTTGAATACTGACACTTATTACTGAAGTGTAGGAAAGAATGTCTGATTTATTTCTCACGTTCCGCAGTCAGTTCGTTATTATCAAACTGTGGGCTTCACCTCTCTTATTCTTTACTGGTGATATTCATTCTAACTTTTGAACCAGTTGATGAAACCCTATAAAGTGATCATTCATTTTGTTTATCTTGAAGAGTAGAAATGATTGGTGTTATTCATTCTAACTTTTGAACCAGTTGATGAAACCC
>JANCMA020013907.1:0-28005 GCA_024336925.2 Zoanthus solanderi
ATTGATAACGGCTCATATGAAACAAAATGTAAACACGGTGTTTTTAAAACTGACACAACATTGGAAGGTAAACCATGGTGATAATCGATTGTTTGTACACAACATAATGTAAAGATCACAGAATTTTTTCTTGCTTCAAGCTTTGAATTAACTTTGATTTTAACTTTGTTCTACCTTGAGTTCAACTGTACTTTAACTGGGACAGGCAAAAAGCGTCTCCAAAAATATCCCCCGATTTTGCCAAAAATTTTGAATGTACTCCTCACCAGTCTGTTGTCAATTTGTGCATGAAAAATATACGTCACGAGGGTAAACAAGAAAATGGTCAAACACACTACATTCAGTTTTTCCAAACACTCAATGATCAGTGAAACCACATGCACAAGCACTCGACACAGAACTTTGGCACACCTGTTAAGCTAATGATGATATCATCAGCAGTGAAATGAGCCTGGGTACAAGGCTGCACAATTGTGACCCAACAAAAACTAATAAATAAAATAGGAAACCCGATGCATTTTTTACTCTGCCCTCGTGCAGAATAAATATAAAAACCAAAATAAGAAGAACTTTTGCTTATTGAAGAGAAAATTCCTTATACATTATTACAGCATACATACCTACAAACACCTTTACAGTGATGATCATAATAATTTCAATTTTGAGTTGTCATGATAACAATGTTGGTGGCACAATTGGTGCAATCTCTGCTTTCCAATCACAGGATCTCCAGATTGAACCCTTTTTTTCTCTTAAAGCTTAACATTCAGTTTTCCATCCCATTGAGGCCATCAAGATTACCAGTTTCTTCTTTGGTCATTAGAAATGTATTCATAGAGGGCTCAGTGTAGAAGCATTTTTTTTACTTCACAGTGGTATAGAAGATGAAGATACATTTACAGACACATTAGAAGATGTTGTCACATCAGTTAAAAGAAATGGAACTGCAATAAAAGGTTCATGATAAATATGTGTTAATACTAATTGCTGCAGTATGAAATATTGTGTTTATTGATATACATCTGATTATTTGCAAGATTTAGAAATTATTTGTCAAAATCAAAGCAAAATTGGTACTAAGTATAGCTGTTGACTTTTAAAATATAGATTTTCACATGTAATTTATAGAATGGCATAGTTTATCATCTAACAAGCAAGCTGAGTGGTTAACATAAACGAAGCAGAGATGAGGTGTTATTTCAGGTGGAATTTGCAATTTTGTAGTGCATGTTCCACTTTTGTGCACTGAACTGTGAAAGTTTTTGTTTATAATTAATTTTATGTCCACAAAAAAAGATTTAAAAATTGTTTCAAAACATGTTTTCTAAATTAAGGTTACAGTACACTTTGAATGTTGTTTTCAGTTTATATAGTTCATTATCACACCTTTAAACTCATACACCATTGAGAAGGTTATGGAATTCTCTAAAATAATTGGTATAAATAATAATTGTGTTTTCAAAATTATATTTTGTGAGGAATAATTAGGGGCACATCTTACTTTTGGAAGATGCTAAGAAGAAGGCTAAGAGAAATCATAAGAATCACCTTTTAATTATTGAATTTCCATGGTGCCCTGACGACCTTTCATGTGCATGCACCTACTTTTCCTGTCGAAGGCCCTCCAATTTTTATTACATATAATATGGTGGCTGAAAGCTGCCTTTACAGACAAGTTTTTGCTCTCAAATAACATTTTAAAGTGTACCTTTATCATCATCATCATCATCATCATCATCACCATCATCATCATCATCATCATCATCATCATCCTAATCATCATCATCACCATCACCATCATCATCATCATCATCACCATCATCATCATCATCCTAATCATCATCATCATCATCATCATCATCATCATCATCCTAATCATTATCATCATCATCCTAATCATCATCATCATCATCATCATCATCATCATCATCCTAATCATCATCATCATCATCATCATCATCATCATCATCATCATCATCATCATCATCATCATCATCTTTACCATCATCATCATCATCATCATCATCATCATCATCATCATCATTATCATCATCATCTCTCTTCAACACGTATCCATACCACTGCACTCCATTTGCCTTTGCCATCTTATCTAATCTCTCATTCAGTCCCAGCAAGTCCATCAATTCTTCAATTGTTGTCTTATCCATCAGCTTTACCCCACATATTGCTCTCACAACAGCTCGCTCAGTCCTTTTCAAGATAACTAATTCATTTTCCCTTAAGCACCATGTCTCAGTTCCATATAGGATTGTTGATTGTTACACGACTCCAATAAATCCTTCCCTTTATCTTCATCTTCATCATTATCATACTGGCGGTCACCCTCTTCCTTTTAGCATATCTCCCATGAATCCATTTCTCACATTTTGTGTACAAAATCAAGTTAGCCTTTAACCTCCTCCAACATACATGGATCAATCGCATTATCTGGTACTTCTCCTTCTGACCCACTCGTCTTCACTTTTGTCTTTCTAAGGTCAACTATCATACCTTTACTCTCAAAAGCCTCTTTCCATTTTCCAAAACTTCTCCTGCAAATTCTCCATGGCCTCGCTTGTAAAGACCAAGTCGTCCGCAAATAAAATTTCATTCATCAAACCTTCTCTTGCACCCTCTGTAACCACATCAACCACAATTGCAAATAGCCCTGATCCTTGAAAAACACCGACTTTCACAGTAAATTCCTCTGAAAACCCAGATCCAACCCTAACTCTCGTCTTTCCTCCTTCATAGAGACTCATTAACGCTCTCACTATTATCTCTGGTACACCCTTCTTCCTCAGCGACCATTCTATTACCTTCCTTGGTACTCTGTTAAAACCTTTCTCCAAATCCACAAAAAAACATGTTATCTTCTCCTGGTCACAGTACTCCTCCTTCGTTCGGCTTAATATAAAGAGAGCATCTATTGTTCCTTTGTTCCTTTTGGAAGTGAAAAATTGTTTATTACTTGTTCATACTCGTTGCAATTCTTTAGTGTTTAATCCTAACATAGTTTACACCACAGTTATTACAAAGGCCTGTCTTATATACAAGTATACTTCAGTCACGTACCTGGTTTCTTCTAATTTCCAGAATTGATCTCTCATATAAAACTGCATTATTGATTCCAACTCCACAGAATACAAGATACTTTGCAAATATCTGCAACAGAATAACACACATACGTTGATATGTTACAACAAATAAAATTTAATTCTGCATGCTTATCAGGTATTACTTAACAATTCTTCAACATTACTGTAACACAATAGTTTTAAAGACATTATTGCATTGCATTGGTAACCAAAATCCGAATTAATTTTGTAAATAGTTCTCAAGATTTTATATACTTTTGATTTTTCCCCACAATACACCAGTAAATTTAGTTCTTTTTTTGCAATCCATAAATTTTAAATGTTAATAATTAATTTAAAATAGGCCCGCGATGCGTGCGTGTCGCTACTGTGGGCATTGTTAAAATGTTTGACATATTGAAAGTTGAATTTTGACTTGGCCGGTGTGTGATCGTATATTCAACATGGCGATGGCGCGCAGTACGCTCGTTGAAGATTAAGCTGGAGTTAGGATAATAAAGCACTATTAAAGAAAACGATCAATTTTCAATGAAAATCAATCAACAGTTTTTTCTCAGAATGGACAAAAAAATTTAGCCTGAGTTGAAAGAAAAACTAAAGAGGAAAATTCAGCGAAATTAAACCACAAGTCTAAATGACAACTGTGTTTCAAAGTGTCAAGAGTATTTTGCATTTTGGTCAGTGATCTCAGAATTGCAAGATGGAACCTCATACTTCTTATATTATATGTTTCATGTCTTTATTTATAAAGAAGGCTTCATCTTTGGAATTTAGAAAATATTGTTTGGAATAAACGAAGCGAACAAGCCGTTTCTATAGCAAGAATGATTGGCACGTCTGAAAAACCGGAGTAAAAAAATAAACTGCCGTTTTCTCTTTTATTAGTGATTAATGATGTTTTTTACTGAAAGTAATGTAGGGCCATAATTAAAATTATTAACGCTTTGTCACAAAGGCATAATTTAGCATTTGTCTTTCATAAATTTTTAAAATTTTTAGTTTAGCCTTTACAGGAAAATGGTAGAAACATGTAATCATTTTACAAATCTCAGTTTTCAAGGAATAACGTAATGCTATTTTGACATTTCTTGATCTAGAAAATTACAAGATTTACAGATAAACATTTTGACAACTGAATTTTGTAATTTTTCCTGTGTGAAAAAACGCATATGTACTATGATTTGAGGGTCAAAATACACAAGATGTTGTCATTTTGCTCCTGGAACAGATGAAATCCCAAAGAACCTCGTGCGCCGAGTGAACACTCTTACAACTTGACGACAGAGTGGCTACCTGCCTTTAAGCTAGTAGCCACAAAATTTTAACACACATGGTGCTACACCAGGGCTAAGGTGAGAGATGTACATGCAAACATAATTGTTGCCTTTTATTGTTTTACATTTGTACTGATTGTTTTTAGCAATCAGAGCTCAATTGAACACCAGTAAAAAAGGATGCTGTGCAATGCTTAGGGAAGAACCTCGACAAACATATATTTCTCTTTAATATTTAAAGTTAAATACATTTTGGTAGCCACAACCAGTTTATGCCAGAAAAAAAAAATACTTTGTGCTTAGCTCTTAAAATGTTTATGAAAATTATAACAAATGTCTCATTTTTTATTACCTTTTCATCTGTTGCTGTGAATGTTTGCTCAATTGAGTGGTGAGCTTTGTTTATGACTTGTGCAACACCAATCACCTATCAATTTCAACATCAAATCAAGGCAAAATTAATGTTAAAGATCATACAACAATTTAGTAATATGCAGTAGCTTAATCAAAATATACTTCAATAAATCTCCACAAAGTCCAGAGCATATTGAAGATAATATCAATGAAAGACACTGGAGAAGGAGCTATAAAAAGCCTAGGATACAGAGGGCATAATTTATAAGAGTTGGGAGAGGAATAGGGAGAAGAATAGCTGTACCAAACAATCTGGTACTGTCACTAAGCTACTGATCCTTATACTACAGCACTAAAACAGGGCTTAACTTCTCGGTCATCCACTCGTCTCTGATGACTGAAATCTTTGTAGGGCAACCAAGAATAATACTAGTTTAGGCGTTGTTTGAAGACTAACACCACGATTTCTGTATATTTATCATTTTATTGTTATAAGATTTTCAGAAATGAATCTGCATTTCATTGCTGTGAATTTCACTCCAAATTGACATCATCTGTAAACATTACCAGATTCGATTCAACTTCTGCAATTTTCCACTGAATAAGATATAAGCAACTTCCGAATAAGATAGCAGTGATCACAAGGAAGCAGTCGTGAAAGTTAACATGAAGGGCATCATTACCAAAGCTATACAGTCTGCCATTCAAAAAAAAGAAAAGGGAATGGATGTTGCCTTGAAGACAACACATTGGCTAGCCAAAGAAGGCATTTCCACAAGGAAGTATTTTAGTCTGCTGTCTCTTCTTATATTTCTAGAGTGTCCTAGTGTCAGTGAACTAAAATGTGTTGCAAATGCAAACTATCACAGTGATGTTATTGCGAATGAGCTACAAAACGTAACAGCACAAGTTATCAGGGAGGATGTAGAGAATGAAATAACACAGTCAATCTGCTTCAGCCTTTTAGTGGATGAAAGCACTGATAAAAGTGTTACTCAAAAGCTTGTAATGTACATAAGACTTGTTAATGCAGTAGATTTTAAACCTATCACACATTTTTTGAATAATATTCCAGTAACAGATGGTAAAGCGGCTTCTCTTACTGAGGCAATGCTTGATACAATGAGAAGGCGAACATTCCAATGTCAAAGTTGAATGACTTCGGAAGTGATGGTGCTTCAGCAGTGGCAAATACCAAAGAGGGAATGGCAGGAAAGTTAAAAAGGATGCAACCAAATATAGTAACATTGCACTGCATAGCAAACAAGCTCCAACTCTGTTTTTCCCAGGCTGAAGAGCAAGTAAAATCCTTGAAAAGCTTTCAAGAGATGTATTTTATCACTTCAAAAAATCAGCCCTGCGAAATGAGAAGCTGAAGAAAGTGGCAGACATTTTGAATGAGCTTCCGTTGAAGTATAAGGAAATCCACCAGGTAAGGTGGATGGCCTTTTACAAAGTACAGGAGACTTTGTACCTTACTTGGAATTCTCTTGTGACCTATTTTGAACAGGAAATAGAATCTAAACAGAGCAAGGCTGGCAAGATAAAAGTTATGTAAAGAAGCTGACTAGGTATGAATTTGTGGCGACTATTTACATGACGATGGACAAATTACCAATCTTAACCCTTTCAGCCCTAAGGCATTTGTCAACATCTAAATTCTCCTTACAGTAAACAAAAGAAAACAAGCTGGTTAATACTGAGAATATGAAATTTGATCATCCACCAAAAACTCTGGAAGATGAATTAAGAAATTCTCCCAAACTTCTCATAGGAATACTATGGACTTAAGTTGGGAGAATTTACAAACTCATCTTTCGGCACTCTTAGCGGTTAAGGGTTAACTGAGTTTACACTGATCTTTCAAAAGAAGAACATTGACTGCAGTGTTGTTCCTCCACCTTTTTTATCATGCCTTGAAGAAATTCAGCAGTATAAGGATGGTACAGTGTCTCAAACAAACCTACCTTTTTTAAGGAGCTGAAATTCAGCAATGGTAAAATTATTTGTTACTTCAAAACTCACATGATATCTGCCACCAACGGTCTCAGGAACATTTCCACAAGGTGAAGCAAGAGTAACTGGAGAAGTTGATCGGCAATTTAAACAAACGTTTTCCAGAAGAAGCTCAGAACATTATTTCTGCATGCAGTGTGTTAGCTATGAGGAATTTATCATTTGCACCTAGTAAGGATATTCACTCCTGGGAAAATGACTAACTGGAGATCCTGATCAGTCATTTTGATCATAAAGAATGAAGTGATGAGAAGTTCACTGACCCAGACTCAACAAAGCATAAATGGTCAGTTGTGAAGAACCTTGTTATTCAGGAAAAGTATCCACGTGATAATATGGGTACTCTTTGAAACATCATACACAAGTTCCACAAGGATACTTTTCCAAACATGCTTAAGCTTGCTGCTTTTGCATTAACCTTGCCAATCCATACTACTGATTGTGGAAGGGGATTCAGTCTTCAGAATAATATCAAGAAGAGTCAAAGAAATAGGCTCTTGTCTGATTGACTGGATACCCTCATAGTCATTTCAGCAGAAGGCCCAGCCATAGAGGAATTCAATTTTGTTTCAAACACTTTAAAGTATAGTCCCCAATATAGTGGCTTAAAGTTAGCAACTATAACGTTTGTGCTATCTATACTTGATTTCATCTTAGCCACATCCAACAAGCATTGCGCTTGTACTATTACTTTTAAAGTGGAGTTAGGGGAAGCACAGGAGGATTTTCAGTAAGGTTTAGACTAGGGCTTAGCATTATGACTCTCATACAACTGTGAATTGCTTCACGCTGACAGAGCTCAGTTTTTTAATATTAAAGTACAGCCATCAGATCTACCTTATAACTGTTTAAGATATGAAAAACATATGTATATACACCTAACGTTGCTTAATTTTTATTCAATGGTTACATTAAGTTACAGTTTACAGAACTTGCACAACTGAAAATAAACTCAGAATAGTTGCGTTGGGTATAAAACATTCTCATTTTTCAGCGTGTAGCTTTTGTATGAGTATACTGTTATACAAGCAAAAACCATGGTAAAACCTCTATTCCAACCTTTTGAAAATGGCCAACCACAGTCTCTGGTTGGCCCCTAAATTTGAGGGCAATGGGCCCCTTGACCCCCCTGAAACAAAAGCCTGGTCAGAACACTGCATAAGTGCTCTAGGTGTATTTGCTAGTGAGTCGTTTGCTTTGCTTAACGAGCTTACTGCAGAGTTAGGTTTTGATGACAAAGATCAAAAATATGTTATTTGAAACCTCATGAACATTGCAACTAGGACAACATACTACATATTTTGTATTTGGAACAAAAAATGATGCAGTTCAGAACTGATGAATTATTAACATGATTGCATAACCTATATATTTTAAAATCATATTTTTTTTGTTTTCCCTCAGTTTAGATATTTATGTTTATCATGTTCAATTCAAGTAGACGATTGTAAATTATCTGTAAGTAGTGAGGTTTATGATTGTATATTGCATAAAGCTATCTGAAGTTTTTCCATAATTATTGAAACCTTTACAGGACAACAATGTGCAAGGGCCGGAAAAATTTCCAGATGTGCTTGAGAAAGCAGTGTTTCATTTGAAAGTAAATAGACGTAAGGCAGACTTGGAAATAGGTACGTTTTATTTAATTGTTTTAGAGAAAATCCCTGAGAAGTTTTTGTCGCAGTATTACAGAAAACTCCATGATAACGGGATGAAGAAATCTCTCAAAACACTGAAAAACTGCAAAATAGGAAGACTATCAAATCAAGGCCTCAGAAGTTACACACGGGCTTAGTGGGGGACAGAAGAGAGATGTGCAGTTCAAAAGTGTACCTTTAGTGGGAAGGGAAACGCTAAACAACCAAAATCACTTCTGATTAATTTGGAAAATGGAAATTTCCAATGTAGAAATGTGAAGTTTTCAAATCTCGACCCCTAGAACAAAAATGGAAGAAAGCAAAAGAATCTGGGCTTTGTTATTGATGCCTTGGAGATGATCATCTTGGTAGTGCATGTACTTGGAACAAGGAATACAAAATAGATGATTGTTGGGAAAGCCATCATTGTTTATTACATGGCCGAAAAACACGAAACACTAACCAGAACGTACCCTATCAGCAAGTGCCCCATCCCATGTATTGAATGGCCAGACAACACAAACAACAGGGTGGGTCAAGTAACCACGTTAAAAGTCAGGGGAAATTCATACCATTGAATAGCCACAGGGAGGTGGGTCATCCACGGAGAGGGACGCAAACACTGACTTAGCCACCCTAGAAACTGTAACTGAACATGAAATGGAGTCTGTCACTCTTTGCACAGTTCCTGTAATTTTGAAAAATGGTGTTAACAGATTATTAGTGGACTGTCTAATGGACAATGGGGAGTGATAAAATTCATGTTGATGAAGATGTAGCTGAACAGTTGGACCTGAATGTTAGAAGGGAACAGGTAACTGGCAATGACATTTATATCAACAAAATTTCAAATCGACCTTGAAAGTGAAAATGGAACAATTTAACATCTGTGCTGCTCTGAAGCCTGTTAACTGAATTAAGTTAAAGAAAATCTAAAAACACCTGCAAGATATTCCATTTCCCAAAGTTGCAGCTAGGGAAATTATTGATGTGCTCCTGGGAGCTGACCATTACCATTTAATATATCCAAAGCAGGAAGTAGTTGGGAAACTGGACGAGTCATATGCAAGGTTATGTCCTCTAGGATGAACAAATGTGGATCGCACTGGAGCGAAGAAAACCCAAAGTAAGGGAAAACCAGATTTTTGCATAGTTCTTTAATTCAATAGCTGACAGAAGCTGTAACCATAGAAGAGAAAAATGACGATGTAAATGCAACCTTGAAGCGGTTCTGAGATCTTGAGACCATGGGAATAAAATGCTGACAGGCCCTGTTATGACCCAAGAAGAACTGCTGGCTCGGACAAAAGTGAGCAGCTCATTTTAGTTTGATCGAAAGAAATATGAATGTCAGTGCCATAGAAAAAGAAGAAACCTCTCCCAAACAACCACAGACTAGCAGAAAATGGCTTGAATCAGCAGAACAGAAATCTATGAGAGATAAAGAAGTATCAGAAGCTTATCAAGTAGTGATTAATGACTATGTGCATCAAGTGCCTCTTGACAAACCAAAACAATAGTCACAATGGCTGCTTGCAAACTTCACAGTTACAAAATTACAACAACATTTGCATTGGACTTTGATGCATCTGCAGAGGATGGTAAGAGTGTGAATACAGACTTATTATCAGGTTACCAGAAGACAGGCCATTTCATCAATTTTTGTGCTGAGACCTAGATAGATCAGATGCTTAAAAGTTCTCGCATGTGATGTTTGGAGGTTGCTATGGTCCATTCTATGCACAGTATGTGTGGCAGAAACATACGCATGAACATAGAAATTAATTTCCTTTAGCAGCTGAAGTAGTAAGTGGAGTTGCTACATGGATGCCACTTGCAACAGTGGAAGAGGCTACTGACCTAGGAGTCAGAGCAAGTTTCCACATCCCTAAATGGATTTTGCGTCAACTTAAAGTGACCTTGAGAAGAATGAATTTACCAATTAGATGTTCTTTTGAGTGCTTGAAATGACACATTCTTTTTTCATTATTTATCACAATCTGAAAATTTGCCATCACAAAGAGACATACTTTGAAGATTGGAAGACTACCTGACCCACTAGGATTCATCAGTCCCTACATAATGCGAGCAAAATTACTCAAGAAACAAGCATGGATTCAAGCCATCAGTTGGGACGACCATCTGACACTTACATTGAGGGAAGATTAGGGTACGTTCTGAACTTGATATATTATCCATTTCCAATAAAGCGTCTAAAAAAATATCCACTACAGTAGGTCCATGCACCGCATGACTTTTCTCCACATTGTGCAGTCCATGGCAGTATTGGTGCATCAGAGACATCTTCCCCTGACTGCCACAGACAACTCATCTAAACCTAGCTCGCCATAAAGAGTGCTGAGACTACAGTTTTCTCTGGCTCGTGATATAACCATTGCAACATTGATCTCTCGTTTCTCTGTAGCCGAGATAGATTTGTCCTGCAGTGGCCAGCATTCACTACCATACAGCATTGCACTCCTGACACATGTGCTATAGATTCTTCCTGGTGTGGTTAGAGACGCAGTCTTGCAAGATAGGATAGGCAGCATCTTACTGAATTTACCCCGTGAAGCTCCCACTCTTGTAATTGTTGCTGCCACACAGCCAAAACCAGCAGAGATGCTATCCCAAATGTAGCAGAGGTTCAAAACACTTAGATTATGATCATCCAAAAAATGATCACAAGGTCTCCCATCAATAGGATAAGCAGTACCAAGACATCTGCTATAAATGTGGGGTCAGGAGTCACTTTCCCTCTGATATTACTACATTTCCTAATAGCAACAGCCATAACAGTATATAGAATTATTTGCAATTCCTTTTCTGAATACACTAGATAGGTGCTTGCCAGAGTCTTGCAATATGTCAAGCCGTGTACCTGATATTATGACTTTAGTTTTGCTCTTGTTCACTCAGAGGCCATTTGACTCAAGATATTCATTCCTGAACCGAACCTTATCCAGCAGCCCATCCAAGGACCTGATTTCATAGCAAGATAACCTGCATATAGAAACCCCACAGAACACCAGTTTGGAATTCTCAAGATAAAGCCTCGACAACAATAATGAGCAGGAGAGGTCTTAACACAGAGCCTTGACGAACTCCCACATTAAGGCTAAAGCTGTCACTGTAAGAGTTGTTAATACAAACTCTGCTCCTTGCGTTGGCATACATTGCTTAGATTATTCCAACTACCCATTCCGGGATGCCAAAGTACCTCAAGGACCACCATAGTGCTTTAAAAAGAACATGATCAACGGCCTTTTCCAGATCAACAAACGCTAGATACATATTTATGTCCTTATGGCAAGATGTTTTTCTTATATTTGACGCACAGGAAAAATTGTGAAAATTGGCCTCCTACCCAATATGAAAGCAAACGACAGCTTGTTAATATCCACAGTATCCCGAAATGCCTGCTCCAAGATGAACAGATCAGAATTCCTAGATGTTTGAAGAGTGAAATATTCATACATTTACAGTTGCATTCAAGGAAGCCTATGCAGCTGCAGTCTACAATCGAAATCAGAACAGCGACAGAAAAATGAACACCCAACTGATAGCTGGGTTACACAATACAAGGCTATAAGCATTCCAAGACTTTAAAAGATGGTAGCACTTATTGGACTGAGGTTAACCAAACTGGTATATATGGCTCTCGAAGTGTCATTGAGTGGAGCCACATATTGGATTGATAGTCTCAATGTTGGATTCTGGATTAGAGGCCAGAGTAGATATTACTAGTAGTAATCAAAGATGTATGGGAAGTACTGTGAGCTCTGGTGCAGTTGTGTTTCCTCTTTTATTGTTTGCAAAGGTTTTTTATGATAACAAAAGATATATTGACTCACGGTACACTTTTCTAATGGTCTCAACATGAAAAAACGGGCAAAACCTTGATCAAAATTCGCCATCAAATCCAGTAAATTTTTTTGTTGTGATATATAAGCTCTTCAGCTGAATTTGCTGGTAGTCCAGGCAAAGACCGACATGCAAAATCTTTATCAAAATTCGGCATCGAGTCCCGTGAAATTGTTTGTTGTGATATATAAGCTCTTCAATTAAATTCGCTGGGAGTCCAAGTAAAGACCAACATACAAAATCGCCATCGTTGACCACGTAAATGCTACGTGCGGTGTCAACATGAAAACGAGGTTTAGGTACAGACAGAACCTATCGCTTCTCTAGTAAACCACACAACCCAGAATTCCTTGCGGCTTATTTCACTGTTCGATCGCTTCACTTGATCACAGCAACAAACCTTCCATTTATCACTGTGTTGAAGAATTACACAAACATTCAAACCGGGACCAGTGGAGGTACGTGCCTACCAAGAAGAACCCTGCTGACAAAACTCGCAAAGACTAACAATGAGTGCACTAGCTAAAGATACGTGCTGGTAGGAAGATGCAAATTCTTAAAGAACTCACAAGAATAATGGCCAGAGAGAAGGTTTGAAAATTCTCCTCAGGCACATAAGGAAATCAAAGCCGAACAATCAATTTGAAAAACTCAGCTGCTCATCTGATGAACAGTTACCACTGAACAGTTACCTGGGAGAGCAATTTGGAAGCAGCGACTAAAGAGCAAGGAAACTGGAATTTAAACTCAACAAGGTAGTCAAAATAGTATTGCGTACATCCACGCATTACACCAGAAATCAGAAATTGCTTAGTACATGTCCAAAGTTGGATCCAACAATTCATTGACAACACTTGTAAATCGAAAGCACAGCAGAATTTTAAACAGTTAACACCCACTAGATTACAAAATACTGAGAACAGAATCATCTGTGAGGCTCAAATCGATCATTTAAGTGAAGAAATATAAGTCCTAGACCATAGGAAGCCTATCCGAAAGAAGTGTTCACTTTTACAATTCACTTCAGTATTCAGTAATTGATAGGTTACTGAGATCGAACACTTATTTAAGTAATTTAGATGACCTTTTTTATCATTCTCCCAAAGAACCATGCCATTACAGGATTGGTAGTGAAGTATCATCATAAAATCGCGGGATAAAAGATGGGAGTTAATTTTATTATTGACCATTTATGAGAAAAAATAAATATTTAGTGATTTACTGCAGACCAGAAGTCAACAGATGTATGAGAAATTGTGCTAAATGCAGAAGGCACTTCCATGGAACACCGGTGCAACAACATATGGCTCCACTACAGACAACGAGAACCTTCCGAACCGCTATACAGACTTTGGGAGGGGGGGGTCCATATTTGACAATACAAGAACGTGGCAGAACTTGTGGCAAATGTTTTTTGTGTATATTTCTTGTTCTTCGTGCTTATTAGGCTTTGGCTCTCAAAACTGATGTCTTTCTTAAAGAATTTGCTAGGATGGTGGCTCCATAAGGGTGTCCAAAAAGGATGCTCAGTGACAATGGTACCAACTTTGTTAGAGCCAACAATAAACTGAGGGAGTTGGTGGAGCAGATCAACTCTGAGACCGTGAATAACACCAAATTATGGTGTAACCTGGTACTGGAACCCACCTGCCTTCTGGTGGGGTCTTTGAGATCATGATCAAATCTGCTAAGAGAGCAATCTCTGCAGTTTTGCTGAATGCTGATGTTGACGATGACGAACTTCACACTGTGTGATCCCAACCGTGTGATCCCAACCGTGTGATCCCAAGATGAACCGATGGAGAATACGTCATGTGTAGCAACGACAGATGTGCGAATACTTACCACAGATTGGCTCAAGGCAGAAGGGGTTCTTCCCTATTAGGAATTTACAGGAAGTAGATGCTGTTGTTGTTGTTGTTGATGTGTAAAGACGCAAATAGCATGTAGGGAGAGTTAAAGCGATCTATCCTGGCCGAGACAGGCTTGTAAGGGGATGTATGGTCAGAAGTAAAAGTTATTTGACAACCAATTCACTGATTGTTGTCAATGGAAGCTGAATTTTACAAGCCCCAGGATGCGGATTAGACTATCTCCTTATATGGGAGGGGGAAATGCTGTAATTGTTTCGAGCATTGTTTATTGTTTTAAAAATTTGTTGAAACTGATAAACTGGAAATTAGAATCTTTTAATATTCGAATTTATCTGCCAGAAACTGGTAAGCAGGTACTCTGGACATGTACTAGCGAGTGAGAAGAGTCGAAAAGTTCTTGATTTGAAAGATTTCTGTTTGATCGTCAAGGAAATAAAAACAAGTTACAGGAAAACAACTCTGGCAGATACTTGTGGATTTCATCTGCTTTTTACCAAAAGAGACAGATTGTATAAACATAATTATTTTCATGCATTTAAATGATTGTTAGGTTTTTGTCATTAGTTAAGTAACAGTTCAGTAATGCGCTGCTCTTGATCCATCATCTTAGCGGGGTATTTTTTAGAAGACTTGTAACATGTTAGCAGTTTTTCAGGAGAAACTATTAGTTAAAACATCGTTGTAGACAGTAAGTGTGACAAGACGTTCATTATTGGTGAGGAAGTTGCCAGTACAAGTTCAAAGTTAAATGCTCAAAAAAGAAACTTTAAACAATTGAATTTGGCACTACCTTCAATGGAGGAAAAGGAGACAAGGAATTTCGTTTTACATGGACTTAGTATCTTTCTAAAAGAACTAGCGAGATCAAGGAAAAAAGTTTCCTTGATATCATTAGACATACAGTAAAGGTGGGGAAATTGAGGGAGCTTTAGAATAGTATCTATCGTAAGTTAAATCTTTTTGCTTCCCAAAGTAAAACAGGCAACAAATCAGTTCAAGTTGTTAAAGAAAATAATATGATGTACAATTAATAACATGATGTACAATTAATAAGGATAAGCCGTTTTCGAAATAAAGAAAGCTAAAAAGCAGAATCTTTGCTGCAAAACGCATTTGCAGAAGTCTCTTTTTGGTGCCTATTCAATTTCAATCTCATTGTCACTCAAGGCAATGAGTGAAAACCCTGGTGCTTGCCTTCTCAATGTCCCACATTTAAATGTTAGCAGATGGCTTAAGTCTCAAGAATATACTGAAATGTTTCCTGTGATGAGGTATGCATGTTTCCTGAAGCTAAAAATAAATTAGCTCCTTCCCTTTAATTTAAGGCATGAATGCCTTCATGTAATCAAAAGGACTCAGTTATCAAACCGACTGATCATTATAAGCTTTTGTAGCCAGGGTCATTCTCTTTTTCAATTGGCCAAAAGAAGTCTAGGTTTTATTTGAACCCTGTTAAGTCAAATATTTTTACAATAACAATGTTAATAATGACTAATTCTTGCCAATAATACTGGAGAACCACGGAAGAAACAAATAAAAGCTCACATGTTTGAATCAGAGAATATATCCATCTTTTGTTCTTCATCATCCGCAGGTTGACAAATTTTATTACAATTGTAATTTATAATTATAATAATTGCTCTCAATTGTAATTTGTAACATAACATCACTAACTAGACTTTTACAAACAATAATTTTATGTTAAAAACTGCAATTCACAAGTCTACCAAACAAACCAAATTAACTTTTTCTGCCTTTAGGATGGACACTTGTTTGAGGTGAGCCCTAACCCAAAATTGGGCACTTACTGTATAAATGATTATTATGGTAAATCCACTTTTAATTTATGCATGTTAATCTTATTTTTAGTGGGAAGATTAAATAACTTAAACACCTTACATAAATTAAATAAACAACTTACATAAATTAAATCTATACATCTCCCTCATAGTTAAGAATTGACATACACAAAAATAACTCTACCTCTCCTTCATAGTTAAGGATTGACGTATACGAAAATAACTCTGCCTTTCCCTCATGGTTAAGGATTGACATACACAAAAATAACTCTGCCTCTCCCTCATAGTTAAGGATTGATGTATACAAAAATAACTCTACCTCTCCCTCATGGTTAAGGATTGACATACACAAAAATAACTCTGCCTCTCCCTCATAGTTAAGGATTGACATATACAAAAATAACACTACTGTACCTCTCCCTCATAGTTAAGGATTGATATACACAAAAATAACTCTACCTCTCCCTCATGGTTAAGGATTGACATATACAAAAATAACTCTACCTCTCCCTCATGGTCAAGGACTGGCATGCACAAGATACTTCTTGTTCTATAGCCTGTTTTCTTGTCAATCTCCTGGTTAAACCTTGAATCCTGGAAAAAGATGTATCTGACTGCAATATTACTGGTAAAACACATTTAAATTTATGAAACTATCATAACTTATAAACCATTAATCTAGCTGTCACACAATTTTTTTAATTTGTACAACAAACCAAGGTTGCAAATTCTGCAGACAACAAAATATTGAAAATAAGATTCCATAGTTTTCAGAGCTAAATCCAAACCATTATATTTAGTCATTGGTGTTTAAGGGAAAATGAGGTGGCAATTCTGAGGCAAACTGAAAGAACTATGATAAGAGCTTTGTTTTTGGTGGAACTGATGGTCATGTTGAGATTGAAAGAAACAATACATAAGTTGACAAAAGCAAATAGTGTGTGCTGGTACAGACATGTTTTAGGATGAGTATGATGTTTTAAGAAAGGCATTGTGGTTCAAGGTGGAAGGCCAGAGAAGGGGAAAGCTAAGGAAGACCTGGAAGAAGCAAGTAGAAGATGAGATCAAAAAAATTGGTTTGAAGAAAGAGGATGCCCTGGCCTTGATTAATCAAAGTGCCGAAAGAATGTGATCATGTCGGAAATGGGGTGAATCCAGCCACCCTTGTCAATGGGGTCAAAACCAGATCAGAACTGGACTACCACTACTACTATAAAGTTATAAAGAGCTTTGAAGGGCAGTAATAAATAAATGCAACTGTTATTGGTAAGACACATAAAGTGCTGTAAAACTGTTGGGTTGAATTACTACTTTTTAGATTTTTGTATTGTTTATTCAGTGTATTTTATTGCAAAATTTAATTTACTCGTTAATGTGTAAGTTTTTTATTTGCGAAAATTAATTGTTACTGACAGCTGTGTTTATTACTGCAATGTGCAATGTCAAAATATATATACCCATTTTTCAAAAATTTAGCTTCATGCATATGCTGGATGACGGGTGGGTGTAATTTGCAGAATGCAGAACACAATGTATATAGTACTAACTAAGGCCAGCAGAAAAACACATACTTAAGTCTATAGACTTTCTTATAATCACAGCCATAGAACTTTCCATTCAAGCACCTTGAGTAATTTTAGGGTTAGGTTTGGCATAAGGGTAAGGATACAATTCTGCTGACCTACTATACTATAATTGTATTGTGCATTGAGAACTCTGCACATTACATCTGCCATTGGATGGCTGAACATATATTTCAACATTTATTTTGTCTATCACAAGCAAATGGGAAAATGCAGTGATCTTCCTACAGATCTAGATAATAAATTAAAAAAAAATAAAATTATTTTTTCAAAAAAACACTAAGCAAAATCAAAAAATTTATTTCATAAATATAAAGTTTATGTTACATGCATGTTCAATTTGTGCTTCATTAATCCTTTGATGAGATTTCAGGATTTTTTTTGCCAGAACTTCAAAAAAGCTACCTGATCTTTTTTTACATACTTACGAATATGAATTTATAATGAAAAAATTAAAAGATATCAGCATGGCACTTTGGTTCAACAAAACATTTTGATATATCTACAATTTGTTAAGCTTAAACAACAGCAACTTTGACAATTTGTCAATGAAATTTATCCACCAGCGTTAAAACTGAAGAACACTACAGTTTCTCAAACAGAAACATCTTACTTTGTTTGACAAAGAACGCATAATAATCATGTTGTTGACCCAAGCTTGATGCTACCCACTTTTAAGTGATTTTGTTTGGGCAGCCAACTGACTGAGTAACAATGAGAAATGTCTCGACTTTATACTTTAAGAGATCTGAATTGGTCATTCCAGAATTGCACAGGGAACTTGGGCGAGTTTCCAATTTTAACCAATCGATAAATTGACACCACGATACGAAAGATCGGGTACAGAGTTATCATTTGACCAAGTTTGATGCTTTTAAGATAAAGAAAGATCAAGTTATAGACCTTGAAAATGGTTCAAAATCCATAAACGTCTTTAATGTTGAGACAGCATCCCCCCAAAACCATTATAAACTCTTAAATTTTTTTTCTGATTTCTGTAATACTCTTAAAAATGGGCAAGCATACATGATTTTCACATCAACTTCTTTCAAATTGTCACCGAATAACAAGATTTCACAGTCGTTGCAAAACTGATAACAGATTTAAAGAATTTAAATGGTTTTGGGGGATGCTGTCTCAACATTAAAGAGATTTGTATGGATTTTGAACCATATGTTTCAAGGTCTATAACTTCATCTCTGTTTACCTTAAAATCATCAAACCTGGTCAAATGACAACTCTGAAGGTGATCTTTCATGTGGTGGTGTCAATTCATCGATTGGTTAAAATTTGAAACTTGCCCCAGTTCCCTGTTTAATTCCAGAATGACCATCTGTCAGCTAGCTCACAATACTTTCTTGTGACTTCTACCTCAGACAAATGGGACCAAGAGGGAGATGGGTGGTAGTTTGCAGAGCTTGTTTTGAAGGTGCTCATTGGGTTTTCATGAGTCTGCTTGCATTGGTGGCCTTGACCACTGCCCCCATTGTTGTAAATTTGTTGTGAAAATTTATTGTTATATATGTTGTATGAAGTGATACAGTCCCTCAACACTGAAAAGATTTGTCCTCAAAGTTTTTCATTTTCCCTAAACTATGTTTTCAAGCTAATGTTTACTTTTCTGACAATATTTTCAGCCTCAGGCCTGTATGACTGCATATAACATACTATGAAAGTACTTTATTCTTGAAAATAATTGCAGCTGTGCTTGTATAAAAGTATCAACACCTAAAATATGTCTGGAATGTTTATTATGTTGTAACTGATCACAGGTGAGATCTTCACACCATAGAAACCACAGACAACGAACAGTTCCCTATCGGTCACAGAACATTATTATTTTTGTTTTGTTTCAACATTCAGTCTTTTCACAAGTAAATAATTGCTTCATAACTAGCTTCTAATTGCATGTAATAACCCCCAATATAAAATGCATAAACACCTTCAGAGAAAACACAAAATTATACTGTGGAAGGAATAGTGAAAGTTGGGCTGTTTGCTTTGTGCCATAAATGTTGAATTTCATCGGAGATCTTTCCAGTTTGCAGATCTTGCAATCAGAGAACTTCTGGTGGCAAAGTAGTTCAAATGTTCAATCATTTGCAGTGTTTTAAAATCCTACTAAAACAGCTTGTAATCTTAAAGAAAACGAAAACATTTGTTCCGTTACTGCTAGATAAACGTTCATTATCTGTGGTGTGAAGATCTTGCCTGTGATTGGTTACAACACAACCATTCCAATCACATTTCAGGTGTTCACACTTTTATAAGCACAGCTGTAATATATGACTATTGCACATATACAGTGAGCAGATGCAAAACATATGTTCAGCAAGAACAGAGAAGAACTTAACCTATGGCTCAGCTCCCAGTAGCTCAAGAGGAAAGAGCATCTGACTAGTAATCAGAAGGTTGTGGGTTTGATTCCCGTCATAAACTCAAAATTCTTTCTCAGCATATCCAACTTGAGGAGCACTTTTTTTCTAATGTGCAGAAACTTTCATAAACAAATTTTGATCTGGGCAGTTAACATGGAAGGTTGAAGTATAACTAGCTAGGAAGATGGAAGCCAAACAAACATTGACGACTACAATTGCAAATCTTATCCCAGTTATTTAAAAACTGTAAGCTACATAGAAATTTATAATTTACACATTTTAAAAAAAAAGATTGGGTGATATAACTACTGATATATCAATTTTTATCTGTTTTGAGTATAAATGTTGTGGTTGACATATAAATAAACAGTATAACAGCTAATGACAAACCTATTAATAAAAGATTTATTAAAATGGAGAAATATAATAGCAACAAACTTTAACCGCAAATTGTGCAGTTCAATGTTTTTTTTCCAACTATGACAGAAAAGCTGAGCAATTTTAAATATTTAGGCATGGTAAACATCTATTATTATCGCCTTTAGTATGAGGTGGTTCTGATATATGTTTCAGACGTAAACATAGGGTTTCCGTTTATAAGATTCAACTGAAAAAATCAAATAACACTATTTTTCATGTTAAGGATTAACTCCGGTTCTTGTTCGAATGTTCGTGCAACATGTCCGACGTCAAAACTTCGCGAGGCCAAACTCAAGAAATTCGTGCCATTAATAATGCTGTCTTATTAAAAAAATCGTTTGTAATTGTATATACATTGTTTGTCACACAGTAACTGATGAAGTGTTCACAATTGTTGTAGACAAAATAGATGTGCGGTACCAGACGGCTTTCCGTATTGTATACAACTCATTTAAATATAACTCTAACAACATGAGTCGGGAATAACGAGAGCACAGAACATCCCATACTATATATGTGGAGACGAGCTTCGTGGCCAGCAAGGTCAGCTAGCTCAAAAATTGAGGTGTTGATTGAAAAAATACTACTGACGTTCCAACAATTACTCCGTACAGACTTGGCATAAACGTAGTTCAATATAATAGGTACAAAAGTTATAGAAACGATGTTAAAGCAGTTTTTACAATAACAAAGTGGCAATGTGCAATTAAAATACATAGTCGATGCGGAGGGCCTTGCACAATCACGGACTTGACCAGAACTGATCAAACTCCTAATAATGTCGTGACTCTTATAGGAAATGTAGTTATGTGATTGTCTTTCAAAACATACTGGCTGTAAATCAGTCCCTCTTAAGTTTAAAATAAGCAATAAAATACAGTCTATACATGCATATGCATTTTCAATTCTGTATCCGATTCACAAATGAATCCCTTGTCAACTGATTTGCAAGTCAAAATCTGTTTTATAATGGCAGCACGACTGAGTAAAAACCTTGCCCTGAAACTTATTTTTTCAAAACATTGTCTTTTCTAGTGATTGAATCTAAAAGGGTAATGCTGTTGAGCTGCAGCATGTTTTAAAAGAATAACAGTATATAGTCTAGGGTGAAAAATATAATTATAAACAACTGTCGAAGGAAAGCCTTACTATAGAAATGGAGGAAATGAACGCTCTAGAAATCGCCTTAAACGAGAAGGGGTATGATGTCCAACAAAATAACTTAAACTATCGTTTTCTCTGTGTTTTAACACTACCAATAAAGTAACCCTGCTTAGAAGCTATTAGGTTCTTAATCGATTATGCAAGCGCGATATGGGAAATCAAGACATAAATAATTTCAGATTAAGGTCATGTTATACATATCGAAGTAAAGAAATTTACTGCTTCGCAAAAACATTCGAAGATTGAAACGACAGCTTATTGAGGAAGTAAAGATGACGATTTTTTCCTACATTCCATTACTGCTTCAGCATTCTCTAGTTACATGAGGAACAAATTTCATTCAGTTAATGTGCTATATTCACAAAAATCGTCAAGTAAAACCGGTCACATTTGCAAAGTAAGTTTAGTTCACCTACCTCATAAGCATTTGCGATGTTAACCGTTTCTCCAGTCGCAGCCGTATATCCTACTATTCCAGTTCCCCAAGGTATTTTAATTTCTTCTAAATCTCGAATGTCTTCGATTTTTGATTCGGCGTTCACATCAAACACTTTTGAAACAAGATATCGTGGCCCTTCCTTGTCTCCCCTGACCAAGAACAGAGAACACCGGTCCGCGTTTAAAAGTACACTGACGTTCTGTAATATTTTGTGGCACAAAGTTGTAAGATCTAAATCGTTAGAAATATCCTTTACAAGTTCCATCAACAAGTCTGCTTCGTCCAACTGCTGTAGTTCGAGTCGCGATTTTCGATATCGGTGAGGCGATCTTGCCCTTACTTTTGTTGTATCAGATGGGGAAAGAAAGCTTACTTGGCCATCTACAACGCTTACAAGAGGTTTAAGAATTCCCCTTCCCTCAAATTCTGAAGCAGAAATCTTCCTTACGGGAGTAGAAGCTCCTGAATGCGGCGGAGTGCCGCTTGGAGTCCTTATGTGTGATCTAGAGAGAAGCCAAGAGTCTATCAAATTTCGATTTGCCTTTCGTGAAAAATAAGAATGAACAAAATCTGGGTGCTCGTCCAACCAATGCTCGATCTTTGAACTGATGTTTTCATCCTCAAGATTGATAATAGAACGTTCTTGTTTTTCATTTTTTGTACAGCAATTCGCCATACTTGGCTCCTCATCTACCAATGTCTTTCAAGCAAGGAATACACTCACATCATGCTTGTCAACTCGTATGTTTTGTAGTTTGATCCTCTCTGTCTGTTCTCATCTCTCTCTCTCTCCGCTGGCGCGCTCAATTGTTTAACTTCCAGAGATGATTGACAGTTAATAGAAAATAGTCCTCTGTGATTGGTCCAAGCTGTAAAGCCATTCCATTCCGTAATTTTTTAAATCTTCAAAAAAGCGAGAGAGAATTGACTGTACCTTCTAGTGAGTCCCCAATCTTTGATTCATCATTTACAATTATGAGAAAATATTTGACTAGTTATGTAACCAACTAAAATCCAAAACATCACCAAAAAAACAAAAACAAAGATCAAAACCATAAAAAAGCAATTTTTCAGTCTACCGTCAATGCGTCATCAATATTCGTCTTTAGAAATCAAAACAAAAAATGCACACAAAAAAGGTTTTGAAGTCGGCAATCACTTCTTGTTTTATTGTTGGCGAAAGAGCAGTGTCAGTTTTTAGACGTTTTATTTGTCTTATACCAATGCACCACAAAAGACGTCTCCAACATAGCCTACACAAACGAGAAAATGCTTGTTTTTGGCGAGATCGTTGAAGCTCGTCCTGTGTTTGGCTCAAAATTACTGATTGCTATCTCCCGTTTTTGTTCAAATTTGTAAAGATTAAAGTTACTTTCAGAATTTTATTTTATCATTATTACTTTACTACTTGCTATAACGATGCAAGAAGTCCAAAGGCAAATGAATTTTTTTCATTTTATTCAAATGTTGGTTATTTAGCCATTACTACACGTTAGAATAATTGATTTTAAAACGACAGCTACTCGGCCATTATTTGACCAACTAAATTTTAATAACCTCTGAATTAGTTTCACCCTCTAAATTCTAAGTCAGTACGAGATGGATCTTTTAAGTTTGGTAACGTGGGAGATAGGAGTGGGACGTTCACCTATAGTTCTTTTCAATTTCCAGACCTAAAGTTAAGTTTGGTGATAGTTAATGAAATCGATATAGATATCAGATTACACGACACCTTTTCAGTTTTAAAAACACTTACTGATTTAGTTACTTCAAATTCCAAATTTTTGCACTAACGACTGTAGAAAAATTTCAGACCCAATTTCTTTCGCAAGCAAAAATTGTCAACCAGCTAGGCTAAAATGATCTGATTTTTCTGCTTTTGGGCAAATATATTTTGAGATTTTAAAATTTCCAGCAAATCTGATTCTATTTTCAATAAAACACTTTAAAATAGACTTATTAAAGTTCTATTATTCTTGCATGGCAATCCGTTTATCATTAATAGTTTTATCAGTATTTCTACTTGCTCTGCCTGATTAACAGCTGATTTTAAAAGAGTTACCACACTAAATCTAATTTCTAAACCAATCATTTTGAATCAAAATTTTTCATATGCTAATCACATGTAAAAACTGATAAATTTCATGTGACATGAAAGTAAAAAATATGGGTGTTTTAGTTTTCGTTATTCACAGCTGTCAGACACAAGGCGTATATATCAAAAACAGCATAACTTTAAGTGGATGTCGATTTAGTCTTTAGTTTTCTTTGCAAGCCGAAAAAATATTTTTTGAAATTCCGTTTTCAGCTCTATAGTGATAAATATAGTATTTTACTATTTATTTAAGTAATGAACATTTTGAAGATGTAAAACACGACAATTTCAAGTTAGTTTATTGTTATATGATGAACCGGTTAAAATCTTCCGAGATAAATTTCAAACCTTCATTTATTTTAAAATGTGTTCTGTCCAAAGCAATTACTAGGTAGCAGTTGCTTAATTTTCCACGTGCGCAATTCAAAAGAAAGCGTGCAACGTCCAAACAAAGAAGATGAACTGAATAGGTGAATAGAAATGGCCTAAACTTCTCGAAATTGTGTAAGTCAGAATTTATAATTACGGTTCTCCGATATTTTATTTCAGCACTAAAAATAAATTCCTGTATATGCTTACCGAGTTGTGCCGAATCTATTTGTGGGGAAGAACAACTTGCATTAAGCTTTTTGTAGATTTTCCTGCTCGCTCTTCGACTGGGTTGTGTGGCCTTTTGACACAAAGAAAATGAATTTAGATTGGAGTAATCCTTGTACACATCAAACATTTTCAAAATCAAAATAGATAGCAAAATAGGTATCTTACAACCGTAATATTAACGAGATTTCTAAGCTGAGACTATAAATCATTTTCAACACCTAAATATTCAAATACCGCAAATTTATATTAAAGACTTTAAAGGTAATATGGGTTTAACGAAGCCTATTTGAGATAGAGAAGGAAAGTCACATGAAAGTCCTCTTACCTTCGGTGACGATCGCTTCGAGGATTTAGTTCGCAGTTCTATACTGTATGTTTTGAGACAAGAGGTTTCTGAAGAATCTGCTCATAGGTAAAAGATAAAAAAATTACTATCATAATAAGGAAAAAACACTAAATTGTGTTTTCAATCAACCGTTAAAAAAAATAAATAGTTGATAATATAGCGCAAAATCTAACCTTCTCGTACTGCAAGCTTCTTTACGCAGAAAGATTGATGGTTTTTCTTTGTACTTCTGAAGAATTCCGGACACAATCTCATGGGTTTTGACGAGGGCATTTTCGTGCATGTAGTGTTGAGGAAAATAACACGCCAAAGCCAGCTGATCATGCAATGATAACTTCGCTCGAAAATTTTCCCTTTGTTTTGATTTCAGCGGAAACTGACGATTCTCTTTACAAGCGTTGCATGTACACGCGATCCAACCAATCATACTTAAGCCACAGACAATGGAATGGTGGAAATAGCCAATCAGCAACTCGTAAAAGCATAGAGAAGTACAATTAGAATACATTAAAACAAAATTCGACAGTTTGCGCTCTTTTGTCAGATCAGAGGTTTAAAACAAAAATTTGCAATACAAAGGTCGGAAGCCACGCGGAAACTAGAAGCAATCAGAAAATGGTTCCTATAAAACAAGTGTACTTCAACGAATTCAAACTTTTTTTTGAATAAAGTTTGACACAGACCAAAACGCCATAGAGAAATAAATTACATAATTTACAAAGTTCTCGAGTTCTTACCCCCAATGCCAATGGCTGAATCTGAGTCCCAACTAGAAGCACGAAAACGAGGCGATTCTTTAAATTTTTATTGTTTCATCGGATTGATATCTGATCAGACCTCTGAACAAACTAGTATAATAACTATATATCTGCTGAAAATACATAGCAAAAGCCAAAACAATTACTGTTCATCAGCAGGCTACCTAAAGGCCGTGTGCAAATAATTTCGCCTCCATTAAGCTTCGGGGTTTTTTTTTTTCACAATCGGCTCGTGTATATCATGACTTAAAGCTGCATACGAGACACGGCTAACATGCGATAAGAATAACATACGGGAACTAAACGAGTACTGATATGGGCTTCAAACGGGTTACAAACAAGACTTATGTCTTACGAGTAACATACGCGTTATATGCGAGTGTATAAGGTTTACAAAAATGGGTTACCCGGCAAGACAGGTTGACCCGGGTCAGACAATGCAACGGGTTCATGTAATATAAAGTTATGCATCGATCAATTCGAACCTTCAATATCACCCTCCGGGCAATTGACAGCAGTCCTTTTCCGGGGGTCGGGAATTTGAAGTTAGGAAGTGCCCGGGAGCCGGGAATTTAAACTGAGAGGGAGAGGAAGTGCCAGGCATTTGAACAACAACGAAATTTTAAATTGCATCCATTCATTTTCCTATGATGAATTTAAGTGTCCAGTTAGGCTTTAAATTGGTTAACATTTTGATTATACACACAGCATATAAATAAAGTTCAGCTGGAGTCAGTGAGCTGTGTATTATGTTAAAATTTAATATTCAGCTCTACTTTGATTATTTAATACACATTTAAAAACTGTCTTATAAATGAAAAGATTACAGCTGTTAAATTAAAAGAAAATATGAGCAAAAACCCTATTTATTCTTGTCCCGGAGGCGGGGACAGTTGAACTAAAATCTTTCTACCTGGCCGGGCATTTGACCAACAGCGATTTCAAAAGTTCAAATGCCCGGAGATTGACCGGGGAAGCATGTTGAAGTTTCAGATTGATCGATACATTACAGGCGTTTGATTGGAAAAGGGTTGACCCGCGATGTCAAGCCTCCAAGTAACGTACCATAAATTCCGATAAAAGCCCCACCGTGGAAAAGCCCAGGGGCCTTTGTTTAGGAACCAACCCCACAGCGACCCCCCCTCCCTCCCCCTTCTCCTTCCTTTCATACCCAAAAATAAGCCCAGAGGGGTTATATTTGGAATAAATAAACTTAACATAACTTTGAACTTAGGGGGTGTTTGTATAGTGTGTCCGGTAGCTTATGTTTACAGTGCGGCTCGGAGTTTTTGCCTCAGAGCATCTCTAACTTTTCCCTTGTGACAAGTTGTGAGCAGAAAACCTCAAAAATTTACAATTGCTTGAACAAAAAGTAACGTTTTCAAAACACAAATATTTGTCCATGTTTAAGTCCCCCCGAATATATGTTCCCCAAAAAAAAACTTGGCAAGAAGGTCCTTTAACCAAAAATAAACCCCGGGGCTTATAATCGGAATTTTACGGTATATTGAAGTAGCGCCAAAGCAATCGTTGATATAACGCATAAAAGGTTGAGATTCAAGGCCGGAGTATTGTTGAAAGATTTGTTCTTCAATAAAACCCGACAAATAAATTGCCATAACGTGATCTTATTGAATCAGAATGCAAGAACTCGGAAAAAATCCAAGTCCCAGATGGAATTTGAACCTACGAACCTCCGTGATCTAGTCGGATGCTCTAACTACCGAGATACTGGAGACTCTATGGTGAGCAAGGATCAATTTTTGTGTCTTCGCGCATCACTAGATCACGGAGGACAGTGGATTCAAAAGCTTCAAGGTATATATCTAGTACTAAGCACCGACCGTGAGGGAATAGTTATATTAGTAATTAAAAAAGTAATCGGCTAAAAATGCCCTTTCCTTTTAAAAGAAACAAAACAATATAAACTTTTTTTATTTTTACCACGCGCACTTCCTGTCAGTTTGACTTCCGCCTCAAAATCACCTATATATGGACGCCAGTGATGTTTTGAAGTTATCAAAATCGTGTAACAGCTATAAGACTCTGCATAGGATAACGAAAAAACTGAAGATACGAGGTACACGCTTTTTTTTCATAAGAATACTTTATAAGAACAATGAGACTCAGATTGGCTGAAAATTAAGAACAGTTTAAAAAAAGTTAAAAAACTAACTAGCGGTAAACTAGTTTAAGCTGCGTCGGTGTTTCTAAAGAAACAATTTAGTAATAATCAAAGGCTCTATGAGCTACTCATTCATGAGAAATGTCAATCAAAAAATGTCATAGTTGCTTGAAATAGAGTG
>JANCMA020013908.1:0-17383 GCA_024336925.2 Zoanthus solanderi
ACACTGAAGATGGCATATGCAAATGCCGAAACATGTCTGTGTTAAAACTCAAAAGTGTTGTGTATTTTCTTAAAGTAAGATTACATTACGTATTTTCTTTAAATAAATAAATTGGGATCATTAAAGATTTTCGTAGTATATCTTTTTGTCGGTCGAGTGATAACCTAACACCAGTTTCTCATGGGAACATTGTAAGTCCCAAGAGAATATAAAAACAATGTTTATGCAAAATTTTGGAGGAACAAACAAAGAGTATTATGGTATTTTTGTATTGGCTAATAGCTTCTTATTTTCACACATAAAATGTTGAATATGAAACTACTAATTTTCTTCTTCGTCAATTTTTGTTTTTATCGATAGTTATCAAAGAGATAAAGTTTTCATTTCTACATGTTTTTGCAATATGTTGTATCTAACGTTATAACTCGCATAGACCTGTGATTTAACTTCAAACCGCCCTCGTTGCCGGCTGTAACAATCAGCGAGTTACATTGAAGTCAGTGTTTGAAACCGTTTTAGACTGTCTCTCTTCTTAAACATACTATTCGGTATATACTTGTTTTGCACAGATTGAAATGGAACACCAATCAACCAAAGAAAAGTTTTCCTTTAAATGTGATCGTTGGCTCTCTAAGTCTGAAGATGATCATCAAATCATCCGTGAGTTACCAGCTATTGGTAAAGGAGTTGGTCCAATACCAGGTAAAAAGCAATATATTTCCTTATATTCCTTAGTTTAACGGTAAATGGAACAAAGAATGTTCTTTATACCTCCTAGGACTTACTAGAAATATACCGTAGCCATTCTTGGGAAACTAATTTCAGTGGTGAGTCTGAATCGGCTAGCAGCTATGGACAGCTGTTTCGGCCTTATGTTTATTTATTGTAGATATTAGTGTACTATTTACTTCCACTTACTTTTATTCATATTTTGCCACAGTGGTGATTTATAACGTGTTTGTTCACACTGGTAACAAGCGAGGTGCTGGGACAAATGCAAATGTATTCATCTGTATCTTCGGTGAGCTGGGGGATACAGGGGAGCGACCGTTAGTGGAGTCACAGACTAATACGAATAAATTCGAGAAAAATAAGGTAAATCAACTTTAAATTGCCTTCTTTGATATTCCCACAACTGCACACCTTTTTTTAAGGATGTTAAGCTCGTTGAATTTTAATTTTGGAGTAACATGTTAGCTTCTTCATCAAAGAAGCACAAAACTAACGCAGACCATTATTGTTTCCATGAACAACGATGGTTTTAGATATACATTTTCTTTATATCTAGTTTTATTTCACGTTAAAGGTTGACGAATTTGACGTAGAGGCTGTGTCGTTGAAGAACTTAAAAAAAATTCGGATTGGGCACGACGCTAGAGGGTCAGGTGCAGGGTGGTTTCTTGATAAAGTTACAGTACTAGATCCCCAAGAAGGCAACAAGAAGTATGAATTTCCATGTAACAGGTTTGTTAATTAACAACCATTGATCAAACCATAATCTACTGATAAGTTAGGTCGACTTTGTACTTGACAAAAACGCCAATATAAAGAAATTAAGATACCTCTGGAAAAGCAGAAGAGAACAAAAAAATTTATCATTTAAGAATACCAGTCACGAACAGTTAAAAGAAAAGATAATTTTGGTGTTCCTGCCAACCAGTCTATTAAATATTCAAAACAACAACTGCTCAACCTTAAGTATAAATTAACTGTTTTATCTCCTAAAAAGCTATGGTATCCTAAAAACCCGCCGCAGCCGCGCTGGTAATTTAGTCAAACAACGATTATATATTCTATTACTACACTTCTTCGTTCTTTGATATGCGACTCAAAGTCAACTTCTAGGAAAAGTAGAAATTTGCATAACCCTGTAAACATACAGAAATTAACATGCATAACTCCACCGGGACTACAACCTGCACAAAATCCTGCCAATCTGATTGTTGTTGCTTCAAGAAATTGAGTCTATCAAAATGACACTAACACTCTTGAAAATCTGCAGTCAATCAAACCTGTCCTTAAATGCTGCTACGATAAACTATGAATCTGCTAACAACAAACCTACAGATATTGCTGAATATATAACTGAACAGGACATTGACGTGTGCTGTTTAACCGAAACCTGGATGACTGAAAATGATCTAGTAACCACCGTTGAATTATACCCTCCTGGCTATGATATGAAGTCTATCCCACGTATGTCGTAAGGACCACCGCGGCGGTGGCATGGCCGTTATTCTTAAAAAAAACCTTTATTATTAAACCCCAATTGTTGCACAAATTATTTTCAATCATTCGAACACTTGAGCACGGATATTCTACACCCACTTTATTATAAGTCAATAAACCTAACCGTTATTTATCTTCCACCTAAATCTAACAAGAATACAGTTCCAGTCACTGTTTTTTACAAAGAAATAACAGAACTGTTTGCCAACCTCTCTATGAACCCAGGTCGACTATTGATAACTGGTGACTTCAATATACACGTAGACAAACCCGAAGATTTTATAGCAGCAAAGTTCCTGTCAATACTAGGATCGTTTGGACCTACACAACATGTTAATGTTCCTACCCACGTTGCTGGTCATACTTTTTGATCTTGTTATTATCCATGAGGACTGTGATTTGTTGGCTTGCTCTCCTCATGCTCATTACATGATATCTTCGCATTCAACAATCGTTTTCTCTTTAATCCTGACTAAACCTAAATGTCCCAAAATCGTCCGTACCTGCAGGAAGATAAAGTCAATTGTTATATGCCAATTCCGATCAGACCTTGAGTCGATTCTACTCTTAACATCTCCCATGGAAAACATGGACGATCTTGCACGCCAGTATCAAACCACCCTGTCTTCTTCTGTCTTCCTTGATGACCATGCACCTAAGGTTACTGTACGAGTCCAAAAGAGAGAACTATCGCCCTGCTTTTCCAGTGATACTGCTGCAGCAAAGCTGATCCGCCGTCACCTTGAACGCCGATGGCAACACACTAAACTTGACACTGATCGTCGGTTATTTATTGATGCTCGGAATGTATCTTGTCTGTTGTTGAATGCAAAGACGTCATTTTACTTCGCTCGAGTCCAGGATCTTATTGGAAACCAGAGAGCCTTGTTTTACAAAATGAACCATCTCCTCCATAAACCAGCTGAAACTCCCTCGCCTGCTCATAACTTGCCAGAGGTTCTTGCAAATCAGTTTGCTGAGTTCTTTTCGGAAAAGATAGAGAAAATCAGGGGCAAGAACTGCGCTGCTGTGTCAAACAGTCATCTCCAACATATTCTACAAACTCATGCTCCATCAATGATGACATATGTGAACTATCTGCGTTCTGTAATGTATCTGTTGAAACTGTTTCTAACCTCATTACATCAGCACCATCTAAAACCTGTGCCCTCAATCCCATACCATTTTGTCTGCTGACGCACTTATAACTGATCTGCTAGCTCCCACCATAACAAACTTGATCAGTCTTTCCCTGTCGACTGGAACTGTACAAAATGAATGGAAAGACGCAAATGTTCTGCCCAAATTATACCTGCTGAAAAACAGTAAAGTGCCCCAGCTTAAGATCGCAAATGTGCTTACTACTTGAAGTTCCAAGAATTGTCTCAAGAGCAACCTTTAGCAAAGCTGACTGCGTCTTTTCCATTGCTGGGCCATTACTAGGCCAAAACTCTTCCTGCTCATATTCAAAACTGTACCAGCCTCAACATTTTTAAATCCAAGCTTAAAACATTTCTATTTTAGGAATACTTTAAACTAGTTTAAAATAGAAAATCTCCTTTTTTTAATTGTCGAAACAATGTAAACAGTGTCTTTGAATTATTCTAGAAACAGGCACTATAAATACCTAATTTATTATTATTATTTTTGAGAAGGAATGATTAAGCAGGCGCAGATCCATACCGGTTTCCACCGTTTTACGGAAATCGGTCAGAATTTTCATGATAAAAAATTGATATGTCTTTTTATTTTTAATAAAAGTAAACTGCAAGTTGTCTGACTTACTCAAAAAGCCAGGAAAGAGCACTTTAGGTAGTTTAATCGAAAAAATTTCCCCCCCAAGGAGCTTGCGCTTTGAGCGCTCGTTTTGCAGTAAATCGGTCAATACTTTTCCTAGATCCGCGCCTGTTAAGTTGAATGACTTATTTGAAACTATAGCTGTGCATTTCATTTTCCAGATGGCTTGCCAGTGATGAAGATGACGGCCTTACTGTCAGAGAACTTTCTCTTGGAGATGGCAGCCTTTTGAGTTGTAAGCACTCTTTTATTATGTAGCAATTAAAAAGCAAAGGACTTTTTTAAAAATGTTGAAGTGATGTTGATCCAACCTATTCCTTCCATTTCATTGAGTGGCCAATAGGTGCCTTGACAGAGTTCCTCCACCGCTCCGTAGTGCCTGTTGCTGTCTGTATCTTGTCCCATGTTCTCCATCCAGTTGCCAAGTTGTTTCTGGCCTCTCTCTCCTTTACCTTTGCAAAGCCTTGGTCATTGTCACCTTGCAATCTTTGACTCCATCTCTTTTGCTAATACTGTATAAGTGATCATTTTCCATCTACCAATTACTACTTGTGTTTGATTTGACGGTTCCAATCTTGCCTTTTTGAATACCTCTTCAGTTGCGATTAGATATGGCCACCGTTGAATTTAAAGGATTCTACATAAACATCTGCAACGATAACCATTTTATTTCCCTTATTCATCTCCCATGTTTTGCATCCATAAAACACTAAGGTTAATTAAAAAAATGCCTTGTATAGCCTTAGCTTAGTTTTCTGCAGGATATAGTTATAGTTAATAATATAAGTTATTTTCTTTTGTCTCACAATAAGTCACTTGGATGTAGTTCGCAACGTTTCGACTGCTTACTGCTAGTCATCTTCAGGCATTGGGGTCAACAGGTTCTGGTACAGCATTATGTATCATGGTGGTCTGTTGTGATTGGCCGATTTCGATCAGTCTATTATTTCCATGTTGTACGTTTTTCTCAGACGTCCGCTTGCTTGTCATGTATTGCTGGTTTTTGATCCGGCTATTGTTTTTGTGTTCTGCATTTTCCTCAGAACGCCATCAGACCACTCGACGCAGAACAAGCCAACACAGTACGTAGAACAGTAAACAACATACTTCAGAAGGCCCAACCACCCAAACCCAACATCACCGAAGAAATGCGTAATGCACTAAAAAGTCTCAAAGAGGTCAATTCCATCATGATTATACCAGCGGACAAAGGCTGTGCAAGTGTAGTCCTCGACACCGAAACCTACCACTCCAAAATGTCTACACTGATCGAGAACGGACCATACCAACTCCTGAACAAAGATCCAACAGACCGCCTGAGCCAAAAAGCCACCGAGAAGCTGCTACACCTAAAATGAAGCGGAAACCTATCGGAGACAGAGTACAATAAGATCAGACCGAAGCAGAAACAACCACCCAGAATCTACGGTGTACCGAAGATCCATAAAGCCGACGTGCCACTAAGACCCATAGCTATCGAGTTTCTTAGCTAGAATTTTGTCTCCACTCACAGGTAATTCGAGCCTCACAGTTAAGAATTCAGGAGAATGTGCAAATATCATCAGCAAAAAAACAATCCAGGCAGACGAAGTAATGGTATCCTTCGCTATTCACCAACATTCCGACAGAGGATGCAATACAAGCTGCGTTACAAAGGCTAAACAACGACCCAAGCCTATCTGAGACCGCACAATGCTCACACCCACTCAGATTGGAGACTTCCTGAATTTCGTCCTAAAATCGACGTATTTCAAGTACAACGGTTCACTCTACGAACAGCAAGAAGGAGCACCCTGTTTCCACAGTACCTCCCTGTTTCCGACCAGTACCTCACGTATAATTCACACCACCTGCAATCCGTAAAATGCGGTATTGTTAAGTGTTTACACGATCGTGCAAAAGACATCATCACAAAACCATCCGGAACAGCCCAGGAAAAGAAACATCTATCTACAGTTCTCGTCGCCAATGGTTACCTTCCATCTTTCCTGAAGAAAATAACCAAAACCAAGACTCCAACTACAGAGAGAGAAACAGTAGAATTTAAGTCAACTGCAGTACTACCATACATCAAAGGAATCTCTGAAACCCTCCGCCGCAGCCTACAACAACAGAGCATACGCACCGTTTTCAAGTCAGATACTACGCTAAAGTCTCAACTGGTCAGACCTAAAGATCCCACTGACCCAAAGTCTACAAGGTACCATGCGAATGCGGAAAAAATTACATTGGGGAAACGGGACGATCCTTGCAAAAGAGAATAAAAGAGCATAACAGAGATATACGATTCGCGCGAATCCAGAATTCTGCCGTCTCTGAACACGCTAACGAAACCAGACACAAGCCACTAACGAAAGAAGTAAAGTTTATTGACAGAGACAGTCACTGGTACACGAGGAAAGTGAAAGAGGCTATTCACATAAGACTCAACCCTAATAACATCAACAGGGGTAATGGAGCCGAAATACTAGAAGCGTGGATGCCGACAATTAGGAAACATCTAAACCAACGATACACGACAAGTAAGCTGACGCCTGAGGAAAACATAGAACACAAAAGCAATAGCCGGATCAAAAACCAGCGATGCATGACAAGCAAGCGGACGTCTGAGAAAAACGAACAACATCAAAAAATAGCCAGATCAAAATGTGCCAATCACAACAGACCACCATGATATAAATGCTGTACCAGAACCTGTCGACCCCAATGCCTGAAGAAGACTAGCAGTAAACAGTCGAAACGTCACGAACTGCAGTCCAAGTGACTTATCGTGAGACAAAAGAAAATAATTTATATTATTATCCAGCTACCATGATGGACAACAATTTATTTCATAAAATTGTTATAGTTATAAATTCTTTTAAAGGTCTCTCTCGCTTTGGATAATCTGTTCTTTATAAGATTCTTTATACCTCCATTATTACAAACCTTGGATACCAGGTAGGTCTTCTGTTGGTGCGTAGACATGTATTATCGTCAACTTGGTGTGCTGTATCTGGCTTGTACTGTATGTTTCTTTCTGTATTAGAGCTCCCATCACGTGGCTTGACGTCAATATACCTACCTAAGAATACTTTCCAGGGGCAGGTTGGTGCAGTTGTAAGATCGTTGCTTTCTGGCCACAAGGTCCCAGTTCGATTCCGGCCCTGTCAAGGTTGAATATTGGTGTGATCTTCTTTCCTGCCTGAGCTACATGTATCTCAGCTTTCCATCCTTCTGGAATGAGTACCAGTAAATGAGTACCAGTAAATGAGTACCAGCATGTGCTTGGAGTTAACTGTAGTGGATTAGTGTCGCGTCCAGGAAGAGTCAGACTCTCATCCTCTTAACACTATGGAAACCGGAGTTAAGCTCCGGTACCATAGGCTACCTGGCTCGTAAAGGATTTAGCTTAAGTATAACTTCCAGAGTAAATGATGTATTCTTTCTCCATAAGTTATAACAAATTTGTTAGAGTGGTCTTCCGTTTTTTTTCTGGTTTATGTAATACTGGTTTTCTATTCCTTTATTATAGCCACCTCTTACTATCTCTGGGTGAAGACTGGTGACGTGCGAGGCGCTTCAACTGATGCTAATGTCTTTGTACAACTTTATGGTAGCAGTGGGGAAACGGGTAAAGTGCCACTGCGGATAGCAGAAAACACAAAGAACAAATTCGAGAGGGGACGAACTGACAAGTTTAAAGTGGAAGTTGTTGACATTGGAAAGGTATATAATTTCGGTGAAAAATGTCTTAAAGTGGATAAACTTCGAAGTTTGTTTCATTGTATTCAAGAATAAGTCTTTGCGAAGTCTAAAACAGGAGTGTTGGTGCTTGAGATGTCAGTTTTCAGTTAAAAAATAGAATTACTTAAGATATTTCCATATGAGCGTAGGAGCACAAGGAAACAAATCAGTTTTTAAAAACAACACAACACTTTTAAATTTAAAAGACGTGTTTCGACTTTCATAAAGCCATCTTCAGTTTTAAGTGAAGCTACGCGTATCAATGAGCACCTTTTTTCGGATAAGTCATCACACGTATTCAAACATTTAGCTTCTTCCAAATGTAAGGAAGTTGCGTCATGTGACTGTTTTAATGTATTAGATTCGGCTGTCACTGGTTATCAATTAAAAATAAAAGAAGCTCTTTTTATTGACAGTTGTAAACCTGATCTTAACACTCAGGTCAAACATATAACACTATCATTCATAAGTAATTTTATCTTTTGTTTTAATTAGAATTTTACATTTGTAATTTTATACTTTTGAAAACGCTTATAAATAACCGTGCAATTGTAATTAGCTTCACTTAAAACTGAAGATGGCTTTATGAAAGTCGAAACATGTCTTTTAAGTTTAAAAGTGTTGTGTTGTTTTTAAAACTGAAATACTTAAGAACTTGATGGTCGAGTTTTAACAATGCATGCGCAGTTTGAGCATTTAGCAAGTGTTAAAAACATTTGTTCAAAATGGTGGAAGGCGACTTTCGTGAGTTCGTGCAAATACAAGCAAATTTCAAAGAATTTAGGACTTAAGGTTTCATCAAAACTTGGGAATTACGGCTCTCGTTATTTTTAATCATGTAATTGTTTTTGTGAGCAACGTGGCCGCAGTAAAGGTTTTTCGCTCCCGCAAGGTTTGTATGCAATCAACCATTCAACGGAGAAATACAGCTTCAATTAGAAATGAACTACTGTTGCCGAAGTTCAGCCAAAGGATAATTTAATTAGCAGATATTTTCTTAAATTTTAGCCTTGAAAAAAGAGAGCTGGATAAATAATTTTTTTTCAAAATGTTTGTTTTCAGAATAACAGCATTTGCCGGGATTAATTCAAAAGCTTTTTTTCGTTATGATGAAAGTTATGTATCACAGGCATAAAGTACTGAGTTCGTAACTGATTTTGAAAAAGTGGTAAATGATGGCGAATCGGCCATAGTTTTTATTATAAGATTAGATTATAGATTTGCAAAATAAAAGTATTATATGGTCACTTTAAGAATGACGATATGTTATGATTTACAACTCAGACAATACTTCAAATATAGTTTTACTTTTGCAGTTTGTCTTGTTTTGGTAATTCTTTTCCAAAAAATGCATTTTAAAGTTATTTGCATATAATTAGAATTTTACAAATTTAGATTAAAGTTCCTCTGTCAGAGTTGTTCAGCCATTGGTATTGTTACAAATGTTCAGCAAAATTTCACAATTCTTATTAGATTTAGTAACTAAACAGACTGAAAAATTATATTTTGTGAATCATAAGAATTAAATGTTCTTATAATAATATTGTACTAATAATTGCGTTACCGGCATGTAAAGTTCTCATTCATTTTTGTGGCTACAGCCTTGTTTCGAGGTTTAGTCATAATGCTATCCTGTTTGAGTGTCCGTAACCATGTAATCGGGAAATTATCGTAGGATAATCGTATTTTGGCGAAAATATTTAGAGCCAGACAGCTCTAAGATACAGAAAACTCCGAGTGAAACCGAGTAACAACTCCGCCAAGCGATTTTGCTGTCTCAGAAACTAGAAGCAAATTGAAAAGCCTGAAATGTATATATTGCTCGACAAACGGACAAAATCAAAGAACAAAGAATTACCGAAAATCTAATAGGCAGGTAACAAGTTTCTAAAGCAAAGGCGAGTGAAGAAAATGTTTTAGCTCGAAATTCAGGCAGCAATATCAGTTAAAATCAATGACAGCGCGAGCAACGAAGAAATAATACAAAACTGGTCAGTTGAGGTTTCTGAAAAGGTTTTTGTTTAAGACATTGCAGCTTTTCGTTAAGTTCCCTTCCGTTGTATTTGAAAATTAATTTCAACATAGTTTGCACGTGGTAGAGAAAAGCTCATTTTTGCTTCAAGCCTTTTTTTTTTAATTTTAATATTAATTTTATTGGTTGTGAAAAAACTACGGCACGAGTATAGATTACAATAGAGCCTCTTGTTTAATATTAAAATGAATGACGTGAAGGGTATATTATCAGATCAGCATGGGGAAAATCCAGGGAAGTTCGTATGGTTTGGTTGAACTAATATAAGAATGAAAAGCATTCAAACGCGTTTAGTTTTTTGAAAAATCTTCAATGGAAATAGTTTGCTAACAAATATTAGATCGGATATTCTTTGTAAAACAGATATACATTAAAAAGAAACAAATTCAGTACATTGGCGGAGGACAGGAATTCCTTAAAATGCTTCCTTAAAAGAAAACAAAAGGACGTTTTGTCAAACTTCTCGCAGTCAGTCCGTTTAAGATCCTGCCAAAGCATTTGCCTTCCATGAGACGTTTCAAAGGCATGAATCGACCTACATTCTTTCAATTGTGCATCTGTTCGAGTTTTTTAAATGCATAACCATTGAATGATCTAACTTCGTATGAAAACCCACTTCACTGAACCCTGGATCCTCGCCACATGCTGGTTGCCTATACTTTGCATCGAAACGTTGCTTAACACGTTTAAAGTAAAATTGTACTATACTTTAGAAACATGCTTGAAACGGAATTCTTGTTTTTGTAGATTGAAAGCCTTCGAATTGGACATGATAACTCTGGAGTTGGTTCCGCGTGGTTTCTTTCTGACGTTACAGTTGACACTCCTTCACATGGTGAACGCGTCGTGTTTCCTTGTCATCGCTGGTTAGCAGCCGATGAGGATGATGGAAAAATTGAAAGGGAACTGTTTCCTGGAAACTCTACACAGTACAAACAAAGTAAAGAACTAGTTAACTGTTATTTACTAGGGCACTTACACCGGCTATAGTCAACACAAATCGTTAAACAACACAGGGCTCTTATCAAGAGCCGGTAACTAGTTTTACCGCTAATCACGTATATGTTATCGGCTTTCTCGATTTACATTTAGACACACACACATACTTTCCTGTCCTGTTTAAATTTTTTTTTCATCGAACAGTAGAAGAATAAACCTGTATCTACCAGACGTTATCGTTTTTAAAATACGTCTCTAAGTTATGGAAGTGCTTGTTTTGTTGAGCTTTACATCCATCGAAAACATCATCGAATCAACCTTTGCAGTGTTTGCTTTCCGTTCTCCTCGCGGCCAGCTTAAACTTTTCATAATCCCTTGAAACGTTAATAGTATGGCGTCCAAACGAGGAAGACGAAAAAGACAAATTATCTACTATTTTCATTGTCTTAGATCCTATGACAAAACGTTCAGCGAGAAACCTGACAATAAGCGAATAACTGAATTTTGTTTACTGTAATATTACCTTGCACTGTATACTGGTCTACTTCAACCCATCAGTCCAATGGGTTCCACTTGGCCTAGAAATGAGGAATTTTAAGCAATCATGACACAGCTGCAGAAAAAAATTATTCTGCTTTAGTTTCTTTCCTTTTTACCATAAATTAAAGATTTTGTGTCGCCTTGACATAAGATTTTCAAACTGGGAAAGATAAAGGATTCAGCCTCGAATGCAGAGAAATTCCGGTATATTTTTGTTGTATGAGTTTACGTCGTCTACATAACAACAAAGGTAAGCTGTTTGGGAAGTATTAGTAACAAAAAAAGATAAACAGTTTTGTTGCTCCCTCAGTGCTTCAGATCTCCCCTTCTTTTTTATGTAATTTTTGCTGCAATAGCAAATGAAAAATTTTCGTCATAGGTCAGTTCATCAAATTCTGCCTGCCTGCGTCCGAGAAGTATTTGGCCTTCATTTTCACAGCCATGTCTGTCTACATTCTTGTTATTTTTTTGTAAAGAACTTAGTCTTTTTTATAACTCTCTCTTGCTAATCAGGCCGCATCCAATATAAGTATAGAAACCACATAACCTTACTAGGCCTCATATCAGCATGATATAACTACCAAACAGGCTCAGGCTCTTAAAAAAGACAGTAAATAATATTTATATATGAGATTGTACGTGCATTTTGATTGATCTACAAGAGTGTTTTCACAGCGCTATGAACCACGAAAATGACGTGAGCAATATGGTTGGCTGTCTTCAATTTGTAAGAATTTACAGTTTCACGAAAGTAATAAAACTATGCATACGCTCTTCGTATATCGTCTTTCTCTTTGTTAAGACAGAAAATAAATTTTTTTTAAAATATATAAAACATGTTCTCCGTGCTTTCATAGCCTTGTGAAAATCTCGACAAGTGGGGTTATTTAAATTCCTGAGCGTCTCGGATTTTCACTGATCTGCTTTCAAATTCTCCCAAACGTTCGCCTCGGTTTTCGCCAGACTATGAAGGCAGGGAGAACATGTTTTATTTCTTAAATAAAAGATTGAGGCCTGTAGGATGTCGCTTGGATTCAGTTCAATTACAAGTATAGCACACTGTTAATACACATTGTTTTTTGTTTCGTATCTTTCTGACCACGGAACAAAAAAAAAACACCCAACAAAGTTGGTTCATACGATTGCAGTGGCTTTATTAGATGTTCAAATTTATGTCTTATTGGAAGGATCTGTAAAATGAGTTCCTTTGTTATACCATACTTCATTCATATTAAGTACCTTACATTGATTTCCAATAGAAACACCGTGGGAGGTGGTGATAACTACTGGGGATGTGCGAGGTGCAGGAACCAACGCCAACGTTTTCCTTGTGTTGTACGGAGAAAATGGCAAGTCTGATGAGTTTCGACTTCGAGACAACTCTGACAATTTTGAAAGAGGACAAATTGATAAGTTCAAGGTTTGTTAAAAGCTATTTCTAGGCTACGTCCAGACAAAAATTAGAATTTAATTTGGGTTTTTTGTAAAATAGTATATAACACAAAAAAAGAAATAGATTTTAGCTCCTAACTTTGCAAACGTGTTTCACATAAACCGATAGTTTTGCTCCCAGTAATGCTTTGCAGCCGGGCGATTCTCACAGGAAACCCAAGCCGTTACACTATCCCGCCTCTAGTTACGATAACATTCTGGCGCCTTAATCAGTCTACCATTACGTGTCTGGTAGGGCTCAGGAGAAGTGGAATGACTTTCACTGTTCGCGGTTGCAACGGCTTTACTTGCGTTTGCTGCATAGATTGTCCTGAAATTTCTTTGTGGCTCTTGAACCCACTCTCAGCGGATGTCTCGATGAATGCTGCCTTGAGACAATTAAGAGAAATTGTATTCTTATGCCCGTCAAGATCAAGCTTGCAACACTTTGGGAATCGCTGCAGTACAAGGTACGGTCCCTTGTAGGGTTGCTCAACAGGATTTTCACGTGGTCTTGTCTGACGAAAACATGGGTACACAAGTCTAACGCTTTTTATATAGACTAGACAGCACTGATATTTCGTTGGAGTTGCCTTGAGAGACTGTATACATCTCTTGAGCCTGCTAACATAAGGTGAAGACGGGACAGTTGAGTTTTGCATTTGAGAGTTAAGTAACTGTCCATGTAAGCATAAGGGAGACCTGTAAACTAGCTCGGCAGTGCAAGCGTGGAGATCAGGCTTAAAGGCACTTCTCAAGCCAAGTAAGATTAGGGGTAGAGTGTTCACCCACTTTGTGCCACTGGTCTTAGCTTTCCGAGAGTTTTTAAGTTGACGATGAAACCTCTCAATTATTCCCTTGGTGTATACTTATCTGAATTGCAATTGAAAATAAAGGTCAGTGGTTTATGATCTGTGCGCACTTAAAAGTTCCTACCCTCCAGTAGGTGTCGAAAGTGCTTGATTGCCAGATAAATCCCCAACAGTTCCCTTCCAATGGTGCTATATCGAGTTTCTGCTGGTTTAAGCTTCTTAGAGAAAAATCCATGTTGTTGCCAGTCACCGTTGACCTTCTGTTGAATTTTTGCTCCTACAGCTGTATCCGATGCATCTACAGTAAGACATGTTTCAGCTGTTGGATGCCAATGAGAGAGGTGTGCAGCATCTCCTAAGGCTTTCTTCAGGTCGTTAAAGTGTTTTACAAGTTGGTCCGACCAACGTGGAGTTGTTCTATGTTTGTCTGCCTCTGTCTAATTGCTGAGGAGTGGGGTCTGCAGTGAAGCACATTTAGGTATAAATCTGTGATAAAAAGTTACCAAACCTAGAAATTCTCTAAGTTTCTTGGTCGTTTTAGGAAGTGGGAAATCAAGGACTTCTTGAACTTTCTCTTGCAATAGTTGTATGCCCTCCTTGCTGATTAGGTGGCCTAAGAAAGTCAACTCGGATTTTCCAAACTCACTTTTATCAGGGTTGATAATGAGTACATACTTGCCCAAACGCTGAAATAATTGTCGTAGATGCTTTTCTTATTCCAGAGGTGTTGCACCGGCTACTAGAATGTCATCAATGTATCCTTGCCACAAAAACATAGTCTTATGGATGACCTGATCAATAAACCTCTGAAATGTTTGTGCTGCATTTTTCAGGCCAAAAGGCATTCGAGTAAATTCAAACAGTCCAAAGGGTGTGGTTAGTGCAGTTTTGTGAGTATCACTGGGCTCTATAGGAATCTGGTGATATGCACGGACGAGATCCACTTTTGAATAGATAGTGATTCCATAGAGACTTGATGTGAAATCCTGAATGTAAGGAATTGGGTAATGATCTGGTACTGTTATATCAGTCAATGCTCGATAATCTCCCCAAATGGTCTCCACTCTCCGGGGTTTTTCTTTGGGACCATATGTAAAGGTGAGGACCAGTTATCGGGTTGATTGAGAATACTTGTGCCTTTAGGCCCTGTGTGCTTAGATAGGAGGTAGCGTCGAGCAGTCTACTTTTGCTAACATCAACGAGTAACCTGTAATGATGAAGAAAATCTGTTCCAAGAATCGGAAATTTAACGTCTACTTCTGTAAATTTCCACTGAAACGTTCGGCATAAACCGAGGTTTAAGCTAACTGAACATGTACCAAATGTTTTAATTTTGCTGTGATTTGCAGCTTCAAGAGAAATGGAACTTGGCGAGAGGGGAGGTCCCTGCTTATTGATCGGTAAAACACTTACCTCTGCTCCCATGTCAACTTTCCTGAATTAAACTCTTTAACAAAAAATAGACGACTCTTTGTTGCTGTCAGCATGTTGGTCGCCTTTACATGCTGACTTTATCGTTTCCCTGACCACTACACGGTGGCTGGCACTTACGAGCTTTGCTTTCAAATCTCAGGTGGTATCAGCAAAGGAATTGTTTAACAGCTTGATAGGTCTTTGCTGGCGCCTCAAGAGGCTCTATTTGTTTTCTGGTCAGCGTGGCTAGCGTGTTACTTATTTCATTAAGCTGTGTTTGCAGGCTGTCGATGGTTGTTGACTCTGATGGCCGTTGAACGGTGTTGACATTCAAGTCTTTTACCTATGACTTTGTCGGCTAGCTATGGTAGTTCCTGTAGAGAGTTGTTGCTTTTGTTGTTACTGCTAGAAGTAGTCTTACGTGCTGTGGTAATCGTTGCAAAAATTACTCACGAACCAACGGATGGTCGGCAGGGCTGTCATCTAGCAATTGTTAGAATCGTCTAAGGAGCTGGGAGAGTTTACGATCACCTAACTCCTCAGTAGCCAGTAGTTGCTGTAATTTCTGTGCTTTTGTCGTTGTTGTTCATTCCAGGAGATCCTCTTTCAATTTGTCGTAGGCATTTTTGGCAGGTATTTGAATCAACAGATCGCTGATATCAAGAGCTATTTAAGGTAGAAGAGGTGCAACCACATATGATAATGAAATTTTGTGTCTTGATTTGTTATTTTTCTAATAGCGAATTGTGATTCCACTTGAGCGAACGACACTTACGGATCGGTTGGTCAAAATTGAGGCAATTTTAAAGAAACAGTGGCGATTTCATGAAGCGACTAACAACAAAAATCGTCAAAAATGAAAAAATTTCCAAATGTTATGAAGCGACTGACTTTTCTGGTGTAAATCTGGTTAATCTTGCGTCGGGGTCACCAATATAACACAACTAAGAAATAGATTTTAGCTCCTAACTTTGCAAACGTGTTTCACATAAACCGATAGTTTTGCTCCCAATAATGTTTTGCGGCCGGGCGGTTCCCACAGGAAACCCAAGCCGTTACAAGTACAAATATCGATTTTGCCATCATTTTGTTATTGTTTTTCTAAATCTCGCGAAAGGAGGAGCACTGTTGAGAAAATTTGTTGTGATTTATTCGCTTTTCTTTGCTTTCATGACTGTATGAGTAAAGCCTTTTTATACTTAGAATATTGTTGACAAATACAAGGAGTTTCATGCGTTAGATAATAGTAAGGTGAAATCAAGAACTTCAAACCTATAAACAGATTTAGTAAAGAAGTTTTCAATTTAAACTGCTTCACAGAATTCCAACCAAAAAGCGTGAATGTTTTTCTTTTAAAACTTGTAGCACGTTTTTTGATAGTTTAAAATTACCCAAAACTTTTGTGATTAAGGCGTCATTCTCTGCAACTAAGTAAACATGAATGTTGCCAGCTGGACCATTAAACCTTTCATAAATGGCTGCTATTTCGATATTTTGCTTTCTTTATTCGAGTTACCCAACTGGCTGCATTCTTAATGTGAAAAAAATTAAAAGAAATATGCTACTCCAAACTGGACGAGAGTGCGCATATAAAAGAATTTAAGAAATGACTGTATCCAGGATGACGGTCGCTAAACGAATACGTTACTCCAAACTGGACGAGTGTGCGCACATAAAAGAATTTAAGAATTAACTGTATCCAGGATGACGGTTGCTAAGCGAATATGCTACTCCAAACTGGACGAATGTGCGCAGATAAAAGAATTTAATTCAATTCAATTCAATTTACTTTTTAACTCAGCTTAATTTTACATGTTTTACAAAAGGTTAAAATTTCATAGGTAGATAAGACATAGTACAACCAAGGATTAAAAGAAAAGAAAAATTACAAACTAGAAAGTGAGTTGGGATCATCCAAATAGCAATGGCTAATCTAGTGGATGACCCCAGCAATGAAATACAGGTACAGATGGGTAATTATAAAGTTAATATCTATATATAATAGATATAAACATCATACATATACACACAAATACACATATACAGTAAATCAACTTTTTTTTATGTGCTAAAGCAGATAATTAATTTGAATAATTATTGATTATAGAGTTTTTGAGGGTTTTACGAAATGTTCTAAGAGATTTCCAACTAATTATAGTTGAAGATGAGTTCCAAAGGCGTAAGCCATATTGGGTGGTTTTTACAACAGCTACATAAAGATTTGTTTTACATGATTGCCTTGTCGAATAGGAATGAACAAAAGAAGTAAATTTGAAATATGCGTTGAAGCAAGGGGGTAACAGTCTGTGCGACCACTGATAAACAAAAGAGAGTATCTGTGACGTAATTACATCATTGAGTTTGAGAAGCTTAAGAGATTTAAATAGAGGTTCAGAATGGGATTTTGGTTCAGAGAAAGTTATTATTCTAATTGCTTTTTTCTGGATAATAATTAATGGAGTTA
>JANCMA020014005.1:0-17380 GCA_024336925.2 Zoanthus solanderi
TCAAATTCTCTCAAATTTGTTCAATGAAAAGTATGGGCTCAGGTTGGGAGAATTTAAAAATACAACTGGCACTGAACAAAGTCTTAACTGGTATTAACTCTGTCTGTTTTGTCAGTAATTAGTAAATCAAGCCAGGAGTGAACTAAGGTTAGAGTCTTTGTACCTCTCAAATGTTTAGTGTACTTTTCCTACCATAGAAAACAAGGAACATAAGAATTTTTAACCTGGGCTTATATATAAAAGCGACCAGCAAATCATAACCTATATGTATACCAGAGCCCAGTTGTTCAAAAGTCGATTAGTGCTAATCCAGGGTTCAATTTTTAACCCATAGTTTTGTTCTTAACCTTTCAGAATCGAAATTGACCTGTAAATTTGGGATTAACAAGTTTTGTTCTAGAAAAATCTGAGAAGTATTTTAATATACATGAGCTTAATCTTTTCCTGCGAAAAGCAAATGCTGCTGTAACTTTTCTTTAACGTAGCTTTGTCAACCCATTCCAGGTTCATAAAATGTAGGCATTTCAACACGCGGGGTTTAACTGTATATGCAGCCAACAGAACTTTGCAATCAGGGATTAATACTGATAGATATATCGACCTATGGAATGATTGTACTATTTACTGCGTTCTGATGACAAAATGTTTTGTTTTGTTTGAAATGATTCATACACAGAAACGTAGGTAGTATGACATTTTAAGTCCAAGAATCGAAGCTTATTATATTACGCGCGCACAGCCATATGTTTTTAAAATAATTACTTGTTATATGCATGCTTCCTGTATTATCAAGCGGGGTAACCTTATATGGCAATGAACAGAATTTTCTCATTACGAAGTAAAACTGGGTACATGTTATATATACGGAGAAAATATAAGCTACAGACCGTGGTAACAATAAAAATTGGTCTATCTATATTATTAACCTTGTGTCAGCAGTTCTTAAAAATGTATTTATAAAATAATTTGGATAGTTCGTGGGTTGTGATTGGTCTACAAGTGTGTTTTCATAGCGCTATGAAGCACAAAAATGATGTGAGCAATGTGGTTGACTGTCTCCGAATTGTGAGAATTTACAGTACGCGCTTCGTATATCGTTTTTCTCTTTGTTAAGACTGAAAATTATAATTTTATAAAAGAAATAAAATATGTTTTCCGTGCCTTTATAGCTTGGTGAAAACCGAGGCGAACGTTTGGGAGAATTCGAGAGCAGATCGGTGAAAATCCGAGATGTAGTCGATCACCTGCTCGAGATTTTTCACACACTTTGCCGAGGTTTTCAGCAGGCTATGAAGGCACGGACACTGACATGTGGAAATATATATTGCTCTGTTGGTGTGAAGTGATTTTGGAGCAAATGAAACTTCTGGCCAACTGACAAATCATCAACGCGCTTGCGTTGAAATTACCATTTTAAATTGACAGTGGCGTTTGGCTAAAGTTGAGACTATGTTGATTTTTCAAAGCGTTGAGAACCATTTTTAGTAATGGAATTAAATCTTAAGACGACTCAGTAGCAGAAAAATTCATATTAAGATATTTAAAAAATCCCTTTTAATAACATTTAGTGACGAAATAAATTTATTAGTTTCGAAGCAAACAATGTGACCGATTATAAAAATAGTGTTGATTTTATATGCCAAACGCCGCTAAAATTAGCAAAACAATTTGTCATATCATTTGGCAGTGGCTGACATATTAGAGGGTCTGAATTAGGTTATTGATTACATAGAACTGACCAAGATTTTAAATGAAACTATATTACAAGCATTCGAGGATCGACTAGATTCTTAGCTAATTACTGAGAATAATGCTTTAAAAACTAACTGATTTAAAACTGAGCCTGCTAGCTAAATCGCCTTTAAAAGCCCTGCAAGTGGCCCACGGAGCCGGCGCTTATCTCCGGTTTCTGCAATGTTAAGCGTATGAGAGTCTTTGACTCCCCCTGGAAGGGACACTAATCCATCGCAGGTTAGCTCCCAGCAGATGCTGGTACTCGTTTGTTTACCCCGGAAGGATAAAAATCTGAATGGAAAAGAAGGTCACACAAATATTCAAATCTCGGCAAAGCCGGGATTGAACTTGGGACCTTGTGATCTGAAGGCAGATATCTTACCAACTGCGCCAGCCGTACCTGCCCGATTTAAAATTGAACTTTGGCCAAAATACTCATTGATTTTGAATGAGAATCTACGGCAAATCAACTCGTTTGTGCAGAGAACCTGATCCCATTCAGAACCCTCAGTCAACAGCTACAATATGGCATATGAGATCGCATACCGAGTATCCCCCCCCCCCCCTCAGTTTTAGTAGCATACAGGGGTCTTGTAATTGAGCAAAATGGCTCGTGTAGTGTAAAAAATGTACGATTTTCCAAAAGTTGCACATTGCTTTGTATTTCAAATTTTTTTTATAAAAGAGTATTTTACAATCAGTCGCATTTTATGCAAGGTTCAAGACAAAAGTCGTATTTTGTTACAAGTTTATGTCAAAGCGTTCCTCAATCTTTGTCACATATGATATGCATTTGGAATTTTTGGCTTATTCTCCTTTGGTGAAGAATATGTGACAGTCGTACGTAGTCTTTAAAAGTAGCCTGTGTGGCGATATAAAAGGTGGGGTGGGGGGCGAGGCAAAATAATTTGGTATAGGGGGAAGGACATGGAATTGGAAGAGAGATAGAAAAGAAATCTCCCTTTTCTTAGAAAATTGTTTGCTCCTTTCACTTGCATTTCAATTGCAATTGAGTTATAAATGATATTTGCAATTATTATAATAAATTGAATAAAAAGGGCAAGTAAAGTTAAACATAATCAAAATTACTAACACTTATGATTTAAATAGAGTTTCTTAGTCGATCTTATTTAAAGTTTTAGTTAATGCTATTTGAATGAGCCTATTTCAGTGCTAGTACGTCATTCTGATATTCTTTATGTTTGACGATATAAAATCTATAATTTAAGACTTTGTATGCATTGTTTCTGTTTTGCTTAGTCGGGCTGGTTATTTTTCGTTTTTTTGTGTATCCGTCTCGATCAGAGGAAGAGACGCAACAGCTAACAATAGTGTGACCTTTGACCTTTACTTTATGCCGTCGGCTCTTTCACTTGTCACTAATAATTATCTGGTTTATTTAACTCTACTTAATCATGGCATTTTCATTGTGTAAGATCTTATTATTACAGTATTGGGGTTGTTCATAAATTTGACAACCAGTTCTTCACATTTTGACAGTTAAGTTTCATGTTTTGCTCGTGCAGTAAACATAAAAATCTTAAACTATTAGGTTTACTGAGTTGGTTTATGAAATTACGTTGTCTTATTTCAAAAACAGTGATATAATTTACATATTTAGTTTTTAAATAGCAATGCCTTAAGAGCCATAATTTGAATATTGTAGCAAAAGTTATGAGTCCAAGCTTAGTTCTACCATGGGTGACGTGTAGCTCAAAGGGGGCAGGAAACCACTATCTTCTAACCCTAGCGCGATGAATATCGGTATGGCCGATCGAAATTTAGTTGCTAAATTTATTGTCGTTGTTTGTTAACTTTTCTTATGCTCATTTTATTACATTATTATTTGGTTGACTTGGTCCAGCCCGGATCCAACGATACAGAAAGTTGTAAACGGGTTTTCCTATAACATTTTTTCACTACCTTCAGGGCACGCGGAGGGAAAGACCTTCTCCTCACATTTTTGCTTGGAAAAAATTCTTAAAAATGAAAACTGCAAATGTGTTAAAACACAAAACCTGATGCTTGCGATTTGTGCTTAAAAACTTTAATGCATTTATACTGATTTCAGCAACACCATTTTCAAACTTTTCAATATTGGAGAGCATGTTCCCAGACCCCCAAGAAACTCCCCACACCTCCCTCCCAACTTCTCCAGTCGCTCCGCGGACTTTGTATCTTCCAGTGCTTTGGTGCCGTTTATTAGCAATCAAAGGCTCTAATCCAGATAGATAAGGACTCAGTTCTTAAAGAAGAATTTATAGTGGATAATTTTGAATCCTGTCCAGAAATCAGCGAAATATGTACGAGCGCCATGTACAGCTTCCTGAATCGACAGCCTCGTATGTGGCATGTACATGTAGTAAGTAAATCAATTAATCTCAACCTCGTTCCCAGGGCTTTTCCCTATGTTGTGGACCCTGGGAACGAGGTTGCAATTAATCTGTTAGTGGTTGGGTGCTGATGAAGTCCGTATCAAAGGTGGGCACAAAACGAAAAACATGGCCCAAAAACGAATTCCCCTCCAAAATCGTTTTGAAAGCACTTGAAAAAGGCTAAATCAAACATGATTCTTGACTGAAGCAGAACTAGGAGCAACAAGATTTGCGGTTTTTATCAATTTTAGCGAGGGTCTTCGTTTTGTACAATCCCCACCTCCTCGGCCCACCTCCAAAAAAAAAGTACGAAACGAAGACTCCTTCGAAAACATCTTGAAATCGCTCCAAAATGGCTTAAAACCCTGAAAACATCATTTCCCACAGAAGTAGAAACAATGATGAGCAACAAGAGATTACGGTTTTTAACGAATATTTAGCCACGGTCTTCGTTTATTTGGGGAGGCTTTTGTACAAAATGAAGACCTAACTAAAATTGATGAAAACCGCAAATCTTGTTGCTCCTTGTTCTACTTCAGTCAAGAATCATGTTTGAGCCTTTTTCAAGTGATTTCAAAACGATTTTGAAGGGTTCTTCGTTTTTGGGTATTAAGTCTTCGGACTTCGTTTTGTACTGACCTACCCTCCGTATCTGAGAGGTTTGACTTGTTCACCAGTAAAGCCTCCTGAGAGCAAAATCTTCCAAAACATTGCCATTGGCTGTAACTATTTTTAAATGTTATAGGTCTCTGTCTTGTTGTCTTGTCGCGATTGACAGAATCGGAGAAACCAATTGTAGAATTGCACGCAATTTAGGTATCCTGCTGATGAACACTGCTGTTTTTGCTATTTTTTTAAGCAGCATTCTAGTTTTGTCTGTTCAGATATCTATTTGCGTAAAAAAGATGACGATATTTTTAAAAAAATCCTAAAAGGTATCTAGACGTTAAAGATTTTAGTTACGTAGTTTTTTTTTGTTATAAATCATATTGGTGTGTGTGTGTGCTAAAATGCTGTCGTGATATTGACTTTAATGTAGAGCGATTACAGTTTCAACAAAGTTTTGTGGTGTATGCTTAAAAAAATTTTGAAGTTTTAGTTCTATTATTTTTTGCGTCATTAGCTTACTCAGTCATTTATTTAGTGTCCGCCCGTCTCTACAAATTGCGTGCGTTTACACGGTGCTCATTGCTCATTTCCTGTTCAAGTCATTTCCTTTTATTTGTTATTTATAAAAATTGGGTGTTTTGTTCATTAACCGCGAAATGTTCGTCTATTGGAGGACTGGGGAAGAGTAAACTCCTCCCGTTTCACCTCAGTCGTTCATGAAGTGATGAAGACGAAGAAGCCATAGTGTAACGAAAGGAATTTCGAAACGTTTTGACTGATACTGCCAAGTAAATAGTTTTGTTGTAGATATACAGCAACCATGGGTTGCTGTTGTGGAAAACCACAGAAAAAATATGAGGCAAAAACAGAGGAGCCAAAGCAAATAACTACAAACGGTCCAGGTTTTAATGAAAGAAACATGAATTCCGGTGCTGCTTTTCAAACCTCAGTTGGTATGGCTTCATCACCTTTTCATGGTGCCGGTTATGTCGCTAGACCGGGAGCTACACCATTTATGCATCAAACTAAACAAACTTTTATTTATGTGGCATTATACGACTATGACGCGCGCACAAACGAGGATTTGAGTTTTAAGAAAGGGGAAAGATTGCAAATCATCGACAGTTCTGATGGAGATTGGTGGCTTGCAAAGTCACTTGTCACCCAGAGGGAAGGCTACATTCCAAGTAACTACGTGGCCCCTGAACTAAGTATTCAATCGGAAGAGTAAGTATTAGTAATAGACATATTTTTTTCTTTTATAATGAACAGGAGAAACAAAATCTTTATTCCGAACTGGATAGATGTTGTAGCGTTATAGTGCAGCTTGCTGAATGCAACTTGCGCAGGACTGTTTTTAAGAATGATCTTTAATCTCACTTCCAGTTACTTAAAACGATCAACCACAATTTTTTTTTATCAAAATGGCTGTTTTACTGCTATGTTATTAGAATAAACGGTACTGGTAGAGGTCTCCTTCGGTTTCGAGTACAATAAAGAAACGATGCTACTTGAACATCGCTTTCGAAGTCGTTTGTTACTCGTTATCTTATACCTTGTCTTGCGGTCAATCGAAATTGTCGATGGTGGGCTGTACTTTGTACTATATATCTCTTGCAAATCTTGTTAGAATATCATAAAACGTAAAGAAATGCATGTATCTCCTTTTAAGACGCTCTTTGACGATACATACGAACTTTTTGACGCTAAGGTTTTCACTTCCGGGAGTGGCGATTGGTCTGGAAAAACACAAAATGCAATTTACATTTGAAAGAATTTCATTTTCGAGATGCAACATTAACTTTACAGCAGTTTATTCCTATAGTTCTGTCAAAATTTTTTCAGGTGATTTAAATTTGTTGTATTTAGCTTAGCAGAATTACCTCTTTGTGCCATGAGTTTCAAAAAAAAAATAATTTCAGGGTTGATGTTTATATACGGAGACCTGCTTTTCATACAAATAGTATTTGATACCTTTGGAATAATTCATTATTTTGCCTTATCTTCCTAAAGACGAGGACATTTGAATTACTAGTGTGAGATAAGTGTTTCGTAAATTTTTTTATTTTTTTTATAATCATTTACAAACGGTACCACAGTAAACTGGAAATGATTGCCATTAGGCATTACACTGATGTAAGCAACGGTATTGATGATTTAAATTCCCTCAAAGTCCGATCATAGTTTGTTGACTAGTGGTAAAAGTTCAGGGTCCAGAAGTTAAATATAACTTTTCATGTCTTATGTTGTATAAAACTGAAATAATGTAATGTGATATAATATAATATAAAAAGTTAAATTCCAGGAGTCTTGTATTAAAAATTATTATTTTGAAGAGTTCTGTCAAATCAGCTAATATTCAAGAACAATTAAAACAACAAGTATATTTGTCACATAGGAATGTAGAAGCTCCAAAGATAGTATACACTTCATATTTACGAAAACAATTTTTAATCTAGACATGGTACGTGGGTGATTCCTCTTGTCATTTATTGAAAAATAAAAGAACATTTGGCATCTGATAAAAACTCTTATATTTTTAAGCATTTAAGTAAAAATTTTAACTGCAAAAATAATGCTTCTCCAGACTGTTTTGGACAAATCTTCTTTTAAACTTAAAATAAAGGAAGGCTTTCACATCAGTTAGGAAAAACCCAAACTTAATGTTCAAGTAAAGCATTTTAAGACATCTTTTATCTAGTTTAATTAGCATGTTATATTTCAGTAAAAATAATACATTGTTACTAGCTATTTGTTTTTCTCTAGTTGTTATCTTACTTTTAGCCTTGTAAGTTAACTTACATTAATTAACCTGTCATTATTTAAATTATTATTATTAAGGATATAGCTGTCAATCATTTTAGGCTTTTGTATTTGAAAATTGTAATGGTTTTTCACATTCTACTGAAAATGACATTGTGACAATGTTGAAACATTTCATGATTAAAAATTGTTTTCGTATATTTAAAGTGTGTATTTGTTATAGTTGGTAACATCTCTGCTGCTAAACCACAAAGTCCGAAGTTCAATTCTGGCTCTGCAGAGATTGAACATTTGTAATTGTGTGACCTTCTTTGCCAAAGCTCCCTCAGCTTTCGATCCTTCTGAGGTTGGTAAATGAGTACCATTGTCTGCTTGGAGCTAATCTGTGATGGACTAGTGCTTCATTGAGGGGGAATTAAAGACTCTCATCTACTTAACACTACAGAAAGAGACGATGGGCCACTTGACTCATAATGGATTTCAATTAGCTTTAGCTGAAATGAAATTGAATGCAAATTGGTATTGGCAGTGCATATATGATACTTTAGGGACTTTTGGTAGTTAGTGGCCAGTAAGAAACCTACAGATTCATTTTACCATTGAATTATATAAAATTTAAAACAAGTGGATCTGGACTTTGTTCCATTATCAGAAAGGGGTGAAATGATCTGAATTTTTTTTCCTGTCTGACAACTTGAAAATGAAGAGTTTAGTGAAAAAAAAATCAAGTAACTGTTGTTCTTTTAATCATTTTAAAAACTTTTGAAAAATTAGAAATTTATCTCTTAGTCTCTTACATTGTTTTTGCACTAGTATCTTCAATAATGTAAGTTTAAAAAGTAAGGGAAAGATGGAATGTGTTTCACCAGAGTCTTTCATTGTTCCCTTTCTAATAATTTGCTTTGTCCTGTAATATTACAGCTGGTATTTTGGGAAAATCAAGCGAGCTGAAGCTGAAAATAAATTGTTGAAACATGGTAACAGAGCAGGTACCTTCCTAATAAGAGAATCTGAAACATCGCCTGGAAACTATTCACTGTCAGTTCGAGATGGAGCTAATGTTAAGCATTATCGAATACGTAAAATTGATACAGGTGGATTTTACATTACAACAAGAGCACCGTTCTCAAGTCTGCATGCACTCGTTGAACATTACACAGGTGATTCTGATGGACTGTGTTGTAACTTAGTTCAGCCCTGCCCTGGAGACAAACCAGATACTGCTGGACTGTCCTATAATACAAAGGATGCTTGGGAAATCCCACGTGAATCTGTTCGTTTGGATCGCAGACTTGGTCAGGGTCAATTTGGAGAGGTATGGGCAGGAATGTGGAATAACACAACCCCTGTAGCTGTGAAAACCCTGAAGAAAGGTACAATGTCAGTTTCAGCTTTCTTAGAGGAGGCACAGATTATGAAGAAATTGAGACATTCAAATTTAATTCAGGTAAGAAATAATCAGCTTGTACTTCATGGTTGTAAAGACAAACTGTGAGTTTGAAAATTAAGTTTTTTCAGGGCTGGACCTGAAAATTTGGAAAGCTAGGAGCTTAACCGGTGATTAGAATTAGTGTCCAATCCAGGGGGAGTAAAAACTCATATCCTCTTCACACTTCAGAAATCTGTGATAAGCACTGGCTCTAATGCCAGGCCACTAGGCTAAAAAAGGATTTACACTGTAGCTTTATATATCAATTACGTAAAATTCTGTGTAAGAACTAGGCAAGCCCCCATTGTTCTGTGGCATTTCACTTTTCCCATACCAGAATGTTTAAATTTTCATACTGAGAGTACATCAACCTGTGTGCAACATAGTTTTAAAGTAAAAGCAGTGAAACTCTATTTAAAGCAATGTTTTTTTTGTGCTATAATATTTTAACCACTCATAGAACTCCAAAACAAAGGCAAAGAAAACCTTTTCACTTTCAGTGTTCCCAACATGGAATTTTTTTTAAGTTTAAAAAGAGAAATGCTTCAGTTAGAAAGGCTTGAATGAGTGGAAGAAATACATTGGCGTACTTATGAAGATATGGTCTATTTTAAAAGTTTTTAGACAATCAGATAAGTGGTTTAACAATATTACAATTAGTACCTTTCTGCATTCCACTGCTGTTGACCTTCCTAGTTCTTACTTAGATTGTTACTTAATTGTTTTTATTGCCTTATTTATATTTATGCTACCCTTCAAGAAAAAATCTTTAGCTACTGTATGTCTTGTGACTGCAAACATAAAATTAATATTTATTTGGGCAATTAAAAATTAGGAAAAACGGCTCTGCATCAGAAAATAGCAAACTCTTCAAACATGTGTGTTAAGATTTTGCTGTGCTTGACTAACTAATTTTCTCTGAAGGAAGTATAATTATTTTGTTTCAAACAATCCATTTTACCAATTAATGATTTGATTTGTATTTTATTATTTGGAAATTCATGTTTTTCTACAAATTGATTTATATGTTGTGACTGTTTGCAGTTGTATGCAGTGTGCACACAAGAAGAACCTATCTATATTGTGACGGAATTGATGAAGCATGGAAGTTTGCTTGAGTTCCTTAAAAATGGACCAGGCAAAGATCTCAAACTTCCGCAGTTGATTGAGATGGCAGCTCAAATAGCTTCAGGTATGGCATATTTGGAGAGGCACAACTACATTCACCGTGACCTTGCAGCAAGGAACATCCTTGTTGGTGATGGTAATATTTGCAAGGTGGCAGATTTTGGTTTGGCAAGAATTATTGAAGATGAATACAATCCACATGAAGGAGCCAAGTTTCCTATCAAATGGACAGCCCCAGAGGCTGCCCTGTATAACAGGTTTACTGTCAAGTCTGATGTTTGGTCATTTGGTGTGCTAATTGCTGAGCTAATTACACATGGTCGTATTCCATATCCAGGCATGACAAATGCTGAAGTTTTGTCCCAAGTAGAAAGAGGTTACCGAATGCCACAACCAGCCAGCTGCCCAGATTCTTTGTATCAAATAATGTTGGACTGTTGGAAGAAAAATGAATGGGAAAGACCAACATTTGAGTATTTACAGTCATTATTGGAGGATTACTTTATATCAACTGAGCCAAATTACAAAGAAGCTCCATAGACTTTGTATTGCAAGGTATGTTCCTTATTCTTTACTTTACCTGTAATTTTTGAATTTTGACTTGCAGAGAGAATGGTCCTTGGCTTAAAAGTATATGTTGATTGTACAAGAACAATTTATGGCATTTTGTTTTGTTACCAGTAAGGTTAGCAAAGCAATAGAAAAAATGAAGTTACGTTGAAATGCAAAAACATTTGTTGTTGGAGACAAATTAGGATGAAGAACCAAAAATTTTACTTTTACATATGTAATGAATAATAATTATAAATTAATAATAATTACTAATAATAATAATTATAAACCAAACTTTGTTAATCTGCTAGCTTTGCTAACTTGGCAAAATGTGAACTATTATTTTTTTAATTTTAAACACATGTTAGTACTGAATGTATACTGTCTTGAAACCTTGGCACTGGACCACATTGGTCATGTTAAATAATAGCCTTTTAATAGTAGAAAATGGTTTTGCAAGCAGACAAATTTACAGTCTCTGCTTTTAAAAGAAAATAATGATTTTAAATTGTTTTCTATTGTTTGGTTAGAACAGCATGGTACGTGTAATACTGAACACTTGAGAATGTGAATGTGTAATTATAGCAAAAAATAGAACTCATAATAAAAATAAATAAACAAGGTGTATATTTGTGTGAACTTGGGCTTCTTAAGTGGAGGGATCTGTAGAAACAATGACTATTGAATATATCAACCAATGAACAAGAATCGATCCTTGAACAAGATGCTGTATAATAATAATAACCTTTATTTAAAATCTCACTGTGAATATAGCACACAAGTGCTAGTTAAGGCGAGAAAGAAATATATACATATATAAATAAAAAATTTGATAAAAAAAAGAAAAAAAAATGGAATAAAACTAAATGGTAGAAAGATCAACATTAAAAATTAATTTACAAAAAGAATTGAGTATACTAGTAGTTCTGAAATCATTGGAGAGCGAGTTCCAGATTTTAGGACCTAAGTAACTTATTGATTGATTTAAGACCAAACTTGGAAGTTGCTTTTGTTATACTTCTTTGAAACAAATTAACCTTTTCACATCTTTTTTCATCTTTTTAATAGTTGTTAAGCCAAGCAGATAATTTAAAAATCTTTGTCTTTGTTAGCAAGACTTTGGAATTGCAGTTTTGACTCATTTTTGAAAGTCAAGTGATATGATATAACAAAATGTTTAATTTTATCAATTTTGTCAACTCCATGGCAACACAGAACACAAGATAAATAAATTAATTTTTTCTGATTCAAGCATAGATTTAAGTTGCTTTTCATAATACTAGCTCTGAGCTTAAATTACTGAATTATCAATTACTGACATCTAAATCCAAGTAAAACATTTTTCCTTTTCTCTTCAAGCCCAAGTTCCAGCCGTATGTATCAAATGAATTGGGATAAATTTTTAATTATACCATGCGAATGTACAGAGACTATAGGAAGTGACACAAGTGTAGTGAATTGTGACTTAATGTAAAGAACAAAAATCGTAATGAAGGCGTTCGTAAACTTGTAACTAAATCTTTCTTCTCACATCTTCCTTTATTCACTACATCCATGAATATTTTTTTCATATATCTCTAAAGTACAAAAAGAAAATCGCATTTTTGCTTTAATATTTGGCTGGTGCTTAGTCCCCAAGTCATGATACTGTACATCTACCACACTTTAAAGGTTATTTGAGCTAACCATCCCAAATCTTGAATTTTACACTACCACTGTGGGAATATTTTAATTGTTCTTAAATTTTAAAAAAATCTAATTTTATGTTATTATACCATTCTTGTTGTTTCAGGTGATGAGCAGAAAGCAAGTTTTGTGGTTTTTAAAAAGTATAGTTTTGTAAATTTTAGAATTCTCCTTTACAATATAGAGATTGTATTCAGTATGAACTCCACCAGGATAAACACTGCAGATATTATGTTGTTTTCCCTACAGAGCTGAAGGAGTTTTCCCTGCTTAATAATACTGCAACAAAGTTACTGGTTTAAACATCCTATGTTTTTCTTTAACCATTTCTGTTTGTTTTAAACACAGTTGATACAAAATCTGTTTGTTTGCAATTGATAATTATTAAACAGTGACCAATTTGTATCTTACTGCATTCATCCTAAGAATGAATGCACAGTATGTTAACTAGTATGTTTTATAGAAACTGGCTATCAAAGATCTGTGACCTGCATTTGATTGGTTTAGATTTTGTAAAGTTTCCCTTTTTCAATGACGACAATTTTTCATTTTTGCTAATATCCATATTTAAGAACTGACTAAAGTTCTTTATGAAATGCTAAATTCTACTGGGTCAAACAAGTCTAATACTTGTTCAAGAGATGAGATGTGTTTTAACAAGAGTTGATAATTTTTATGATTTGAATAATAACAAGACTGCTTTATAGCATGTGTTTGTTGTCAAATGATTCAAAATGGCCATTGATGTTTATTATTATAGTACATTAGGTTGCATAAAACTTGATAAGAATGTGAATAAGGCTACGCTCTATAACCATAGACCATAAGAATGTGAAACAATCTATAACCATTTAGAGCAAAACTTTAACCTCTTGCTGTGCAATCATCTCTAACGGTCATTAAACGGTCATTAAACGGGAGCCTTATGGTGAAAGTTTCTTCGTGAAAGTAATTTTAAAGATCTGAAGAGTTTTAACAATGTTCAATTGTCAATTAGGAACGTCTTCATGTAAATCAGCAATGCATCAACATAAAATAGCCAGCTCTATTTTCAAATACCAAAATGATTAGTATAATAGTTATACATTAGGTGGTTTCATTGAATGCACATGTACATTCATTTTTGTAAAAGACAGTGTTCCTAATGATGAGAGAAATTTTTTTATGTTCATCATTAAACGTTTTAGAACTATGTTCCTGTAAGATTTTTTATGGTTTTGTAGCAAAAACATGGGACTTTTAAAGTTTTTATACAATCAGATTGAAAATATAAGTTGATGTAAAATAAATATAAATTTTATGCCCAGGTTTGTGGATGTGTTGCAGTTTTAGGGTGTTTTAGCTGAAACTTACACTTTTTTCTTGTGTTGAATTATAAAAAAGCTTGGCTCTTATAATATTAGAACCCTTCGTGCGCTCTGATTGGTCAAAACCCCATCTTTTATTAAGGGAATAAAACAGCATCGAGCGTATTTCTAGACAATAATAGAAAACGCTATGACGTAGGAGAACACGAGAAAAGTGTTGATGGAAAACGAGGCAAAGCCGAATTTTCTCTCTGCTTAATTTCGAGTGTTCTACACGTCATAGCGTTTTATATTAGTGTCTAGAAACACAAGCGATACTGTTTTATTCCTCTTAGAAAATAACTTCTTCACTTCTATCCTTCTGTAAAACTTCTCTTGAGTTATGTGACGTCATTTCATGATTACTGTTCAGTTATATAAAACAGATTTTTAGCCAATCAGAGCGAGCATTACTTCGGGATTATTTTCTAACATAGTATAAACAGAGGAAAAGCGTCATAAATGAAATGCTGGGTTTGTGTTCCTACAGAAACAGCGTACACCGTGGTGAAAAGAATTTTAAAACTGTTAATTCACTCCGACAGTCCGAAACTTCAGTTCTAAAATTCTTTTCACTACGGTGTACAAGTTATCAATTTATATAAAAAGTGTGTTTTATTAATTTTTGACATGTCAAATCTACATTATAAAGTAAATGAAGAAGACTAAGCCGTGTATTATTAGACTGTGATAAAACACTCCTGGCATTTGAAAACACTCGAGGAATGTAGAAAACACAATCCCTCGGTTCTTAAATGCCCATCATGTTTTATCCCAGTTTAATGCATGGCTTAGCTTTAGGGGAGTCAGGTTGGCGTAGTGGCCATCACTCGCGCTTCCCACCTCTACGACCCGGGATCGACTCCCGGGGTCCGCATGTGGGCGGAGATTTGTCCATCTCTATCTGACTCCGAGGGTTTTTCTCCGGGTTCTCCGGTTTTCCTCCTTCCTTGAGGCTGTGCTCCGAGGTCATGCATGGTCCGTATAGCGGCAGCCAGGGAGGCCTATATATGCTTTCGGCCCGACCTCGTCGAGCTGCGCTGCCTCTGTACTTTGAGGCGGTGATGAGCGCGAGTCTTTCTTTCTTTTCTTTTTTTCTTAGCTAATTAGGCTTCTTTATTTGTTTTAAACAAAACAAAAATTATACAAAAATAACGCGTCAAAAGTCCTTAACAGGACCACCATCGGGCCAAAATAAAGTGGTCTTATTCAAGAGGTGCTGGTATTATTGGGGCAGGGTCATACATATATAGTTTCACCTTGAAAAAACTTATTTCAGTTCCAGTACACAGAAGACAATATAACTCGTGTGGGCCGGTTATCACTAACCCGGATTAAATTTTACAGAGAGGGATTCGGTCTGTAAATTTGGGATTTAAAAGTTTTTTCCAAGGAAAATCTGAGGAGTTTTTAATAAGAACCGTATTCTTTTCCTTAGAGAAGCATTTGCTGCTTGAACAAGCCCACCCAGGTTTATTTTGGCTCAGTCGGTCAGCTGCATTGATGCTAGAAGTGCTATACTTAAGTTAAGTATACTTAATTGGCGCGGACATATAAAGTTCATCTTCGAGTGGAAAAAATATTTCACGAGTATCTATTACATAGATACGAGTGTTTCGAAAAAAAAAACTAGACGAAAAACAAAGGAATGACGTCAGGGATATCTTTACTAGTGAGAATATGGAAAATATGTTACTCGTATCCCCGATGTAGTTTCATGTTAAATCCACGATTTTCGTATTTTACAGTAAAATAGTGATATCTACGTAATAAACTCAAATATTACACGCTCAAATGATCAAATGGAACTCGTACAGTAAAATCCCACGTTAAAGCCCTGGGCTAATAGAACTTCATAAGGGGTTTTGAGTGCGCTTATAGACGAGGAGGGAGGAGAGGGGGGAGGGTAGGGCTTATATCCGTTTGGGCGACGTGGTTGGCGTAGTTGTAAGATATCTGCTTTCCGACCACAAGGAGCCCTATTCGATCAATTATTCAATCAATATCAATTTTAGAAATGGATAAGTTATACATCGTAGTGAAAAGGATTTTTTTAAACTGACGTTTCGAACTGTAGTCCTTCGTCGGAGTGAATGCGTGAGAGATTAATATATTATCTCAGTATCTAAATTAACCCCAAGGTTTTTTAGTTAAACACTAGGCATGTTAAGTTGTATTTTTATTTTGTATTTTTATTTTGTATAGCTTTCCTTAATTTACAAACCTAAACATGTACACTCACAATTAAGAGAAAAAAGAGAAAATGAAATATAAATATAAATATAATACACAAAATTTAGAAGAAGACAAACAAACGGAAAACGGTGAGTCGTGCTAAGAGCTGTATTGATTGAGTAACAAAAATTGTTTGACCTTTCTATTAAATGCTTTAGTGTTAAGATTCTTGAATTCAGGAGTTAATTTCTCCCAAATGTTAACTGCCATACAAGATACTGAATGTGGGGACATTAGTTCTAAAGTGTGTCTTACATAAATAGTTTTTTGAGGCATCTCTAGTATTGTATGAGTGGTCCTCCTTAACGTATAGGAAAGACTTGTTAAATATGGGAGGGAGCTTTTGATTATGCCAATACACCATTTTTCTAATGTAAATTTTTTTGTCGCCCCAGTCCTTTGTGGGGGCAAAAAACTGCAGATCTGGTAAATTAATAAGACAAAATGTGACCGAGCAACACTACTTTGTCCCCAGAGAGGCCTGAAACTGGCCAAAAGCGTATTATGAACAAACTTCATCATCATCATCATCATCATCATCGTCGTCGTCGTCGTTTATTTCGCCTTTTTTTCTTAATATTAAATATATATTTTTACCATTACATTTAGAGTTATATAAAATCTGTGTGCATGAAAAACTGTCGGATTATAGCAGGCTGTTTGCTCTGTTACTGCAAAACATTGGAGTTGAACAGTTGTATTGAAAATGAACAGTGGAACAGAACTCATAGCGTTGTAATATATGCATAAACATTTGTTTCTCGGGTTCTTATAATCGGGTGAGCTTAAATCCCGAATAATATCTTTATTGGCAAATGGATGGGCTTATATCAGGAAGAGAAAAAAAAATTAAAACCAGGAAGGGAAGCTTTAATGTGAGATTTTACGGTATTCTACGCACGAATCGAGCGGAACCGCCGGATACGAAAAAAACCAAAAATTTCCCTCGAGAAAAACGCAAACGTTTTCCCCGAACCTTGCTTCTCTTTGGTCTTGTTGAAGGAATATTTACGACAAATGGGAATCATTTCAAGAATGCTAATATAGTCAGTCTGTGACAGTAGCTTTTTTTAGAGACCATATCAGAAAATTACAAAGTTTCCATCGTCAGTCCGGCAACGAAAAAGAAAAAAGTAGCAATTTCTTAGATCTGTTTCCGTTTCAGTCACAAAAACTTATACAAACCGTCAAGTGTGATTTTCAGTTTCCACATGCTGAAGTGGTTATAGCGCTTACTAATAAATATCTTTGTAGGTGCATGAAGGACCCTCCGGCATAACTAGAACTTTTGAAAAGAAAACATATGGAAAAACAATTTAATAATGAATAAGAATGGTATGACATGCATTGGGGTACTGAATGATGCATTTAGAGTTCTGAATAATTATTTTCCTTTTAATCAATTTCTTTTTGATTTGTTGCTACGTGTGTGGTTTCAGTTTATTCAAAGCGTTAATTACGATTTTCATTTCTTGTTATTTGTTATATAGACTTCAAAATCAGAAACCGCTTTACATATGGAT
>JANCMA020014100.1:0-17377 GCA_024336925.2 Zoanthus solanderi
TCATTCATTCATTCATTCATTCATTCATTCATTCATTCATTCATTCATTCATTCATTCATTCATTCATTCATTCATTGAACAACTCTCAACAACATAAGACATTAAGTAAAAATAGTTTTGAGAACTAAGTTCATTAATAATGGTACCTGGAAGCGGAAATATTTGTTGGCATCTTGGATCAGAAGGAACAAACTTGTCGATGGAAGAGAAGCCCACGAACCGTTGCACTGTAGGTATTTAGAGACCGTAGATTTGATCTTGCAATATCCGAGGGAAGTCAATAAATTAGAGAAATACGTCCACTGGCCAACGCCAAAGGTAAAAAGGCCAGAGGAAGAACTCTGATGTTTAAACAGCAGTGCGCTTCCTAAAACAAAACGAGTATAAACTGAATATGTACTCTGTAGTCGTATATGTCTAATCAATGTGGATTGATCTATCAATGTGCATTAAATTCCACAGACAAAACGTCAAAAAAATTGTAAGAAACATGCTTAAATTATAAGGTATGTTGAAAATGAGTTCTGGTAAAGTAAAGTCTCTAACCAATTTTTATCCAAATGTATAGTCACCTAACATAACAGTTCTAATGAGTAATGTTAATAAATAGTGTAATTTCACCCACATATCTTCTACTCCTGTCATATTAACAAATGAATTATAATAAGAATTGTTTCCAAAATTAAAAAAAAAAAAAAAAAAGAACTACGAGGACAATTAAATTTTGTAAATTTCCATTTTGTACACATTTTTGAGCTTATCAGAGTAAATCAAGTAACACATCGGTCACCCTTACCCAATTATATTGTAAATTAACTCCGTTTAGTTAACTGAATGACTCAGTGCTGTATTGCCATGCAGAGCTGTTATTTTGAGTTGCAAACACGTAAGAGTGATATATGTATGTACCTATTACGTTACTAAAACGAAAACGTACACTTATCTAGCTATAGAAAATGATTCAGCAGTTCTATTAGTATTACAGCGATATAGAAATTTCTGCTTCAAAAATTCTTCCAATATGTGTGCTTGCTCATATTACATATATATAACTCAACAATGTATCATGTGATTTTTCTCTCAACTGAATACCTCCTTTCTTCGACAGTGTTTAGCTTTAAAAAATATTTTCTAAAACTGATTTCAGGCTGGTCAAAAGTTTTGAGTCACTTGATTATGCATATGCTAGTTCATGTTATCGATTTTCAGTTGCTTAAAATTGCCATGGATATACATAAAGTTGTCTTGCTTGTCCTTATTAGTTATATTGGTAATGCTAGTATATCTATATATAACTTGTTCTCGATGATAATAATGGGAGTTGATATAGTTTAAATGTATCAAGTTAATGTTGAACAAACAACCAATCTATAAAATTTTAAATGATATGCACACGTAAAAGTGGGAATGAAGAGGAACATTTTTTGTTTCAGTTATTTTAATAATTCCGAAAAAAATCAATCGAAATATATTTTAAAGTTTGACTTGCTTATCAATATACACTTAATTTATGTATTGATCAAGTAAAGTTTTGAAGTATTTTGTCACTAACAGTTGCACGGATCTTTAGAATTTTAAATACACTCGTTAAAGTGAGAATAAATAAACATTTTTCCTTCAAATGTTGCAGTTATTTTAATAATCTTAAGAAACATCATTGATAATGTAAGTTAAAGTTTGACTTGGTTATCAATATATACACTTAAGTCTTCATTTATGTATTTATCAAATAGAATATTGAAGTATTTTGCCATTAACAGTTGATTACACTGGATAAAAAATTTAAAAAAAAAATCTCAACAGTAATAGTTTTAATTTTTATCGACTGCTCATTTTAAATAATTTGATGCTGTTTTTTGACAGTTGAAGTGGTAGAATCAGTTTGACAGGATGCTATGACCATTATATACATAATAGTGAATACCGCTGAAGTTCCTGATTTAGATTTAAAAAGTTCTTTAATTTTCTTTGTAAGGCAAGTTTTGTTCTTTATACTATATAGCCGAATTCACCCTTTACAATAAATGAACGAAATTACTAAATCGAGTTTAAACCAAGTCCGTTTGTACATAGAATTACTAAGTCATTAATTTTTATGAGCAAAACATTTTAAAGTTTAAAACGTTTAAATAGATATGAATTATGATCAGACAGCTACATATATTAATTATATAAAACGCACTAATCTTTTGATAATACCTGTTCGATTTCGTAGAACGTTGTCGTCCAAACACTTCCAAGACTTGTCTTGATAAAATATAGTCTCTCTTCCCGGTTTACAAACACATAAACAATTTTGGCTGTAGACATCATTGGCTTTGTTCCCGCTGGCTTGAACTGCTCCGAACTCTTCACAATTTCCCCCGCTTGAACACCGCGAGTTGTATATTATGAATTCATCTGGTGATGATCCAGGCATTGGAAGCTTTGCTTTTCTTGTAATACTTATATCGCGAGATAACAGAACACCAAGGTTATGATAAACAAGAAGAGACCAGAAGAAACAAACACACTTCATGTTTTGGTTGATTCAAACAAAAACAAAACGAAAAGGTGAAAAACGCAACTGAACAAAGAGCAGCAACAAGGAAACTTGTTCACCCTCGAGTGGAGATAACTTTTCTTTTTCCGTGGCAGTAAAGCAAAGATACTTTTCAAACTTTGAATTCAGATAGCTGTCTCAATAAAAAGGGAAACGGTATTTATCAGAGTAGAAAGATACTTCCTCGTCTTCCCAGCTTCCAATTTCCATTGACATTGTTTAACATCATTCTTGTGTTTCGAAGAATTTATTTCAGAAAGATAATCTACTCCATAACTAAAATAAATTTCTTATAGTTTTCCTGATAATAATTATTCTTTAATCGTACGCCTGTTTTGATGACTGCAACCAGAGTAATTCTTGCATATTTTACATTGCCGAACAATATCAAACGTCAAATGCCATATTAGTATATATAATAATTGAAATCCTATTAACAAAAATTTGGACAATTTTTGTTTCATAAAGTTGCAACCAAAGATGAGTTTGACTAACTTACGAACAAACCAATTTGATAGTTATTTGTATAAGACTGTAAAATTCTGCATCAAAACTAAATAATAAGCGTATTAAGCAACTATTATTATATCGCAAATAATAAAAAAAATCATTGAAATTATTAATAAAACTTGATGTCGTGACGTTTAATTTATTTTGTAGCTCTCGAGTAATGAATAAAATATCAAAGGTAATAGTAACTGTCATGTAGTCGTTAGAGGTATTTAGACCTATTTACAAAACGTGATTGAGTATACTTGGACTAATTGATGATACCCTTTCGAATCTAGGGCCACAACACTAAATGTAATTAAAATTAGTAAGACTGGTTGCAATTTATTTAAAATCAGTATTGCATCCCAAGTGACGAGGAATCGTTTTAGCCTCAATCCTTAGAGTGCTCAGACAAATGCGCTCGAGAATATGGCTTGACCATTTAAGGGATATATAAACGGTCAAGCCTTTTGGTCAAGCACAATTATGTGGTTGAGGGAGGGATTCGTTGACGGACCCCTTCCCCCCCCCCCCACTCTCTCATATGCATCGTCCCCCTTCCTTCGCCATTATTTTCAACATGTCTTGTCCGTTTGGCCTAAAACTTGGCATGATATTAAATTTGCTTAAGCCCTTCAATATAAATTAGTATTGGTCACGTGCTAATCAAACTGTTGCTATGGCTACAAAAGCCAATAGTATGATGTAATTTAAAGAAGCTATTTGTTTTTGAGAATTCATGGTTTTTATGTACCTCCCCCAACCTGCTTTAAAAATCAAAATATTATAATCAATAAAAATTAAAATACTTTTTCTGATATAATTTGTTTATTAATACTCCAAAGAAAATCCCCTTAACTAGCCAATATATTAAATGAAGAACAGTATATTAAAGTTTTATATATATCGTCAAACGCGTCAACACTTTAACGTTTGTTGAAATAACGAGATATGTCGCGATGGAAAGTTTTTGAAACTGTTTTTATATCAAATATAAATAATTAAAACTTTTTTTTACACCGTTACCATGGCAACCACAATTTCCAATAATCTGTCTATAATAAAGCCTATTTAATTTTACAGATGTTTTAAGTTGTAACTGAATTTATTTTATAAGTTGTAAGTGTATTTTATGCGAAGCATCGACGTGAATATTCTTAAAAAGACACAATTCACTGAGACAGAAGATAATAATTGTATTACTATATACAAACTAGGTGACCTTAAGACTGAAAATCTTGACAATTTTTAAGAACTTTGAATTTTATTTTCTCACAAATGATTTCAATTTATGCGCGCCCCAAAAGTAGCGACTCGTTTCCGTGCTACTTGCTTTCTTGATTGAATTGGCAGGCGCGTAGCGTCCTATACGCATATACGCTCGTGCGTATACTTGAAGTGACCAGAAAACTTTGAAATTTTTAGTAATTGTTTCTATTTTTAACATTTTACTTGTACGCAAGTAAGATTTCATGATGAGAACACCACTTTGATTAAGTTCTAAAAACTAAAAAAGCCATTCCATGTTCTAACTTACCTAGCTCAGTTTACTTAGGTTTCTAGATCATATGTACTTGTGCGTACTTGAAAAAATGACCACGCCACGCGCCTGCGTACGGCTCTATAATGCTGCCTCCTCGCCAGCCTCGCGTCTTCGCTCGGCTAACTCGTTGGCAATAAATATGTATAAGTTTCTAACAATAGTTATGATTGAAAGACTGTTAAGCTAGTAAGAAGAATATAACGATACTCTTTCAACTTTCTTTCTTTTCAATCTTGCTTTACATAAACCAGCTGATTCTTTTTCCCATGCGATCAGTCACTCATATAACGACGACCTTATCGTATAGACATTTGTTTAATTCAATTCAATTTCAAATAAAGTCTTACAATCAGTGTTACAAAGTTTTTCAGTTGTCCGCAGATAGCAAAAGCTATTCAAGGCGGACAACTAAAGCATTGATTACAGCCAGTTGATATACATACAGATACAATCAGTCATACATGTAGCCTACAAACGACATAACATAGTTTTCAAATAAATAAGTATTAAAATTTACACGTGTAGAATGAAATTAAGTGATTGTATAGCTAGAGATTAAAGACAAAAACAAAAGTTGGTTAAAAAAATTATAACATACTACTTACATCTTAAAATAACAAATAATAGTGATAGATAATAATGATATCTTTATCCTACTCAATGTTGCAACATCAACATAACCTCCTTCTTTTACAAGTATACAAATTAATACTTTGTGTAGTGTTTTTTTAAATTTATCTTTTGGCAAATTTCGTAAGTCACTTGGAATGTTATTCCATATCCTTGGACCAATTCTTAGAAATGAATTATTCAGTTTATTTAAACACGAATATTTCACATCAAAGTTATCATTAGAAGAGAATCTGGTATTATAGTCTTGTATGTCATTGAAATAAGTAAAAAGATTTGAGATTTAAGAAATAAAACATGTTCTCCGTGCCTTCCTAGCCTGGTGAAAACCGAGACGAACGTTTGGGAGAATTCGAGAGCAGATTTTTCACCTGCTCGAGAATTCTCACAAACATTGCCGAGGTTTCATAAGGCTATGGAGGCACGGACAACATGTTTTATTTCTTTTATAAAATTATCATTCTCATTATTAACAAAGAGAAAGACGATCTACGAAGCGCTTACTGTAAATTCTCACAACTCGGAAACTGTCAAACCACATTGCTCACGCCATTTTGTGCTTCATAGCGCTATGAAAACACACTTGTAGACCAATCAAAACGCACGTATTATCCAAATTATTTTATAAATCTAGATAGTGCTAATAAATTGTTACGTACATCGTGCATCAGTATAGCAGTGGATTTAAAGTATAGCATCTCAACAGGATATATATTTAAGGAGGAAAAGAAAGAAATTGCATGAGATGTATAATCCCCAAAATATATTAAACGAAGAGCACGTTTTTGAAGTTTTAAAATTTTATCTAGGTGAACTTTGGCAGCCTGACCCCTCACTACTATGCCATAGGTCATGTGTGGAAGAATAAGAGATCTATAAATGTTTAATAAAGTATTTGTAGGTATGAAATGTCATCGAAATTTAATCAAAAATAAAATGCAAACAGCAGTAATAAACATATTTGTTTTAATCATATCAACTTGACGTTTCGTATGTTCCAACACACATTATCAAAAGTGTAAACAGTTAAAATTTTGAAATTCAAATACAAGCAATAATGAAAAAGCGAGAGGAATGGGACTGAAAGTTAAACAAAGAAAAAAAGAAACAAAGAAATATTGACATTTAAATATTGACATCTTTGAATACTGACATCTTTGAATATTGACATCTTTGAATGTCAATATTTTTAGTGACCAACTGTCACTTTACTAGTATGGTCTTGTTTTATTTAACTGATCTGATATGTGCGACAAGGGCAAGCAAGATAAAGAAAGCCCAGGACAAAATAGAGTATAGTGGCATAAAAATAAATAAATATACTTGGGCGACTCTAATCTTATACCCAGGTCTCCCACGGCCAAGGCCACTTTTCAGTGGGATTTGGGTACGAGACTTGGGCGACTCTGCACCACACCCACACGCTGCTCCCGCTCAGCCATTGCTAGCTGAAGATACGAAGAACAACCTTGGTTGCCGGGTATTCTGGGTAATTTTCAGGCTAACGCTCAATCGGACTCGAATCGACATTCTAACTTGGAATCCAACTCGTTTCCAAACTCGGTTATTTGGGATTCCCAGGTATGGTGTTTAAATTTAGCAATTCATTTAATTGCGCTTTACTTTGACTCGGGTCAGTTTTATAATTGATAAACTTCCAAAGCACACTGGTGTGCATTCACTTGTCGCTATTCTTTGGTATTAGAGTAGTAAAATTTTTGAAGATGCTTCTAAAAACTTTTAAAATCTTTTACTTTCAAATTTCTCAAAAAGCAAAAGATATAGTCGGTTACATTGTATATGAATTTGAAGTGTATCTGTTCCAAAACGTAAACTTTGCTTAGTTGCGCGCGTGAACTTAACCATGAAATCAGTATTAGTCGCTTTTTTATTTAGTGATAGCCAACCGAGACTGTCTGTTCCTAGCCGAGACTTTAGAAAAAGCAAATAGCAATAAATAATCCTAGACCGAGACTTTACAGCACGAAAAATCCAAGACATGAACAAGTAATTAGATATTCCGCATAAGATATAGATTAGTTTACTTGTGCTTTTAAGGTTTCGTCCAATATGATTCATATCTGATCGACTCTGAAGGCAGCTAACTGTAACATGGAACTAAAAGACAAAGTGTACAAAATATTGTTAAGTAAAGGGGACTAATTTACAAGAATAACTGAGTTTAAAAAATTCGTCAATAAAACCAAAATGCCGAGATACCAAGCAAATTTTAAAAAACAAAATGGAGAATTTGAGCTTACAAAGCATAAGTTTCTTAGTGACGTAACTCGATAACTCTACACTCGTTGAAGGCATTGCCGCGGGAAGTAGGATAATTAACAACCTCTTGTTGCTGAAAATATTCGACAGCCTTGAATATCTTGGTTATTTCCTCTCAAGAGCGTTTACAACGTGTCAGCTCAGTAAACAGACCAGCTATGTAAGTAAAGCAAAGTTGAAGTTTATTTAGAAATTACTGAATTAGCATTTACAGCCAGCATAAATTTATGCACCAGTCATTTGAAACCTTCGCTCCCCCCACCCGGGGATAGCGGGGACATTTACTTTTTGCTTGTGTGATGAAGTGAATTCCCAGGAAGCCAGGGCAAAACAGCCCCGCGTCCGGGGAATGCAATTTTATGACCAGGACAAACGCTCTGAAATTCCAAACGGATGAGAGAATACTTGGCACAAATTCGGTCTAGAACTAGTTTTTCTGACAAATTGTATTACATACATGCATATTTTTTTTCTCAGACCCAAGCACCCGGGATTAGGCATTTGGTATATTAATTATATATTTTGAAATTTGTCAAGGTGAAGGTATGATCCACAGAGTTGACAATCGCAGTTATAACCAATATCATGACCCCAACATCACGTCAAATAAACATTTAAAAACAATCGACTTTCTTTATTTCTAAACAACGTCAGTACAAAACGACATTGAAAGTCACTGAAGTAGTGAAGCGTGATGCGGCGGGTCAATGGAATTTAATACGGGTTACTGCATTTCCAAATTCAAAACAAAATCAAATTCAAATCAAATCAAATGATTCATACCGCTTATATACCTTTACTTAAAAGAGTCTCCAGGGAGTAGGCATCGACTGCCTTCTTTGTTTCTTTGTGCCAAACTTTACACAGTATCTTTTTAAAAATTTCAACAGCGCAGAAAAGGCCAAATCACCACACGAGACGCTTTTTTGTGCAGGTAATTTATGTCATTACCATGAATGCCCCGCTGAGCCCCCGCTAAGTTCCCCGTCCCAAGGGCCAAGAAAATTAAATTAAGTGAAATCCCTGCACACCGGAGCCCTAAAAACTGGTGACAATTGGGTGAACGTCCTTTCTTTCCCCCGCCTGTGCCCGGGGTGGGGGGAGCGGAGGTTTCAAATGACTGGTGCATAAGTGGTTTTGATTTCATTCAAAACTAAACAGAAAAATCTTTACGGGGCCCATCGTAATCTTGAGCCTCCTATAAATAGGAAATGAGAGTTAAACAAAGTTCAGCAAATGTATGTGTGAAGAGATATTAAATAATATGATACTAGGCTTTTACCTTTACTAACATAATTGTAAAACGATTGTTATAAAACAAAAAGTATAGGAAAGCTGCAATGACTATGTACACAAGTGACACTTAATAACAAAAAATTAATGTCTAGATGAAAAAAAAAACATGAGAAAGCTTTATCACTTACTTTAATTCTGTTGTACGTAATATCTCACATAGGCAAGATTAAGATGTTCTCGTTTCCAGCGCTGCTAGACATCACACAGACAGTTATATATTTAATGTTGTTATTGTTTTAGCTACTACTCACTCTGTATTCGGTATAAATCTGTTTACCAGCTCATTTTAGTTTCATTTTTATTTCAGATAGCTAGCCACTTCATTTATATCTTTTTTATAGATTAAATATATGTAAATTACAAACAATCATTTGGTATTAAACTAACACAGTGAAAACAGTTTGCTGATTAAATATAAATATGGGTTATTTTATTATGCCCCAATCATTCAACTATATTTTTGGTTTTTAAAAATATCCCCGTTGAGTTGACAGAGCTTCTTATAAATCTGTAGTGTAAACTGGAAAAAAAATACTAACCTTATTATAGAACTGCACCTCCAACGTTTTACGATAATCCAATAATGAACTTATTTCATCAAATGAAGTTTGTAACAAATTTTCACGATCCACCATGATGATGTTTGTTTCACCTTCTATCGGTCCATAGGCATGTTGTACTTCAAGTTCTCTGCCAGTCACCATATATTGTTGAAAGCATCTCAAGATCTAGTCCCCTTCGCAGCCGTTATGGGTCGTCACGCAAAGCTTCTCCCTAGTAACGGCTGCTCACTCGAGCTCTGCATTCCTTTCCCTTTGTTACTGAGAACTAATAGAGTGCATGTTGCGCCAATCAAATGTTTCGTTACATTTGCCGCCAAAAACACCACAAGACTAAATTAAATGACAGCAGACACATTTAAAGAAAAGTAAAAAAGTGCGTGAACTGACGATAGGGTGTCTAAAATGGATGTAACTCCAAAGTTATTGAATAGTGTATACAAACTGTTTTATCTTATAGGTATAAACACGGTTTTGGACATCGATGTAACTGTTTACTCGAACTTAGGCGTTGCGGTACGAGTATGCATTATTCCATTAAATTCAGTTTAAAAGCGAATGCAAAAAAATCTCAAAAATCGTTTAAGAAATGGTTGAGAAAAAAATGTTCGCAGCGGCGGTGAAGAATGACAACTTTTAAATTATGTCTGAATTTATTCCTGAAGACGTAGTTTACTTAAACGGCAATTCCGAGAAAGAAAATTCAATTTTACCCTCCAGTCATCGGAGAGCTTGTTTTCAGCGAAATTTCCAAAAGCTCGATCACAAAGACATAAATGATTGGTAAAAATTTACAACTTTCAGCAACATGAAAACAAGCGGGAATTTTGATTTTTGATGTTAACAAAGTACCTAGTCAGTTTGGTAGAAAAACTTCTTTATCTCTTATGTCAAACATCGGTAAATTTAAATCAGACAGCGAAGACGAATCCAGCAATTTTAGTTCTTTTTCGGAAATGAACCAACGATTTATCAAAGGAAACAACATCTCAATTGACTCGCCGAAAATTATTCACAGTTTAACCGGGTACAAGTAATTTTCAATTTCACATCAAGAAGCATTGAATTGAGCGGTAATGAATTAACCATGCAGAAAGCCACTCAGTTATTTTAGACAGCGAACCTCCACTTTGACTGTGAGAATCGTTAGTAGTAATAAAACAAATTCCTTTCGAGGACTTTCTTTTTGATAAATTTTTTCAATTGTTTGTTCGCAAATTAATCAAGAGATGATAGTTGCTTACATGTTAATCAAAATACGAAACTTACTACAAAAATAATAACGTGTCAGGAGAATGCTAATCGTCATTGCATAGGTAAAATTTCCGGGTTTTGTTAAGTAGTGATTACGGCAGTGCTTCTCAGGACTACATGAAACCGATCAGTCACTCTAAGTACTAGCAACATCACTACACCTTTAATCTGATAAAAAATAAATTATGATAGTAATTATTTTAATGTACCAGAGAACTAATTTCAACCTAAATGACATCATGGTTTTACCAAATTTTAGATAATCACTTTGTAAAAGTCTTCATTGCTACAAGTTACGAGTTTCAATACCTAGAATGCTTTCGATAATTTTCCTTTTTTCTGCATGAAACTGCATGCTTTCCTTTTTTGATTTTTGTCGTTTTCCGCCTTACTAACACTTTTCTAATGTTCAGTCTGTCAAGCCGGGGACAATTTAGGCAAGTTTATGAGTCGATTGCAGGGATTGGTGAAATTCGTCTAATGTGTAAATAGCAGTTATCGCTAATCGTAGCGACTGGGGTATAGAATTCCCCGGTATGTTTATAAGGAAGTCATTGAACTTTTCTATTGTGATAAACTGCTTGCTGGTAGTCCAAGCAAAGAAATCTTGGTCAAGCGGTCTCTACTATTATTATATATAATAATATTATAACCCTTATTAAACACATTGTATATAATCGGGAATCAGACTATACTAAAAAGTATATCATAACATTTAATTCTCTACATTATTTTGCTGTCAATCCAACATGCACCTCGGTCGCATGAAGTCGAGGTATTTACCGGCCGGTCTGCCAGCCGGCGGGTCGTACGTACGTAAGCAGGACGGAGATTGGGCGTGGAAACGAGCGGTCCGCTCCGGCCTGGGTACAAGGGCGCTCTGATTCTTCGCACGACTCAATTCAAAAGTTAAATTTCTTCTTTTCTTTTTATGGTGCTACAAAATCTCAGGCTCAGTAAGGTAACAAGGTAATAATCTTTGTCTTTAGAGCACTTAATACTAAACAGCTGCAAGCAAATCGGTTAAAGTTACTTTTATAAATTTGTAAGTCACATACGATTTCCGTAAAATTATTTTACCAACTCTTCATTCGCAGCTCATTGTGAAGGCTCCCTGTAAGCCCCGATATCAGGATTTATATATGTAAAAAAGTAATAAATAAACTACAGCATATCCAATTTTTAGTGTGATATAGAGTGATATAAGCAAGTTATGGAATTTTGATTTTGTTGCTGACAGTTGGGCTACGCTGAATGAAATGTACTAGTATTAGACTTTCGATTTAATAGTGTATTTAGGCGCAAAGTGTTGCGTCCATCAAAACGAACAAAAATATGCAGTTATACCCAGAACTGTGTACCAGCTTATAATCTTGTAGAATCAGATAGAAAGCATGAAGGCTGGGGATATACTATTAGACATTAGTATATATACCACACAAGTGCGGTATATATGCGCTTTGCGGCTCGGTAAATATCCACCGCTATTGACTTCCACTTCGGTAAATAATTGTTGATTATTGGCTACACCGACATGTAGTTATCATTTGGCAATAGACCTTTATTACGCTTGTTTGAGTCAGTTAAAACTTAATAAAAGCACTGTTTAAACGGTACAAATAGAAAGAGCTGGTCAAAATTAGTAAGTACCGAAAAGTTATTTTTTTGATCTTAAAAACTTTGGTAGTAATGAAAATTTTAAAAACAAAATACTGTACGAAGTTTTGGAAGAAAATGTATGAAAGTTTGCATTGACGCACTACCAACCTCGATTTCCGGAAAACTTTCAACACTTTTTAATATTTTATAACAGGATTTTTTTTTGTTTTTGAAAACTCATCAGTGCAATAGTTTTAATATTTAGAGCCCAAATTTACTGTTTTACCTCATTTTGACCTGCTCTTTCCATTTCTGGCTTTCTGCCGTTTAAATCGCACTAATATTAATTTTTAACTGATTCAAACAAGCGTGATAATGGTCTATATACATAAAACGTACCTGTTCTCTTCACGGGGCTTGGTAAGCGTAAAGGGGAATATATGATAAGCCTCCGTTAGAGAGTTAAGCCGTTTTCTTTCACATGACATAGACCGTGAGTGCCCTTGCCTTATAAATGAAAAACTCGGACGCAATGTCTGCTTCAAATCTTCTCAATATGGCTTTATACTTATAATTGCCATTTTTAATCAAACATATTTTCCGGCAACAGATAATTCTTTTAACCTGCTTTTTATGCCAACAGACAGTTTGAGTCCCGGTTTGCTATACTGACAGCATTCTTCGAAACATTTAAGAGGTTTGCCGTTTGATATACACTTATAATTGCAAATTTTATTTGTACAATTTGAGCACATTTTAGTTACTATCACTATAGAACTTAGAAGATATTGTCACGCGGAACATAAACCAGGGAAAAAGGATTTTTAAGATCTTCGGCATTGTACAAAATAAAATCCTTACCTAGTTCTTGTAAGGCTTTACCCCAGGCCATCGCGGTCAATTTATTTCGGTGACATATCGCAGACGAACGGCCCGGTCACTTTTCGCCCTGGATCACGTGACCCGAGACGATTGACCGCAGCAAAATATTGAGGCCTAGGAACTAGGCAAATAAAATCCCTCCCCCAGTTTCTCGCCCTTGGGTATTAAATCTATTCTGTATAGAATAGTTTTTCCCGGCTGTAACATCCTACATTACCCTGAACTTTGCAAAGAAATTTGAGTTTCATTAGCCATATCCTTTTTATCTGGAAAGTTTCCGCGAGAAGAAATCACACTTGTTTCAGAAATTTTACGAACTACCTCACCCCTTGTGAAAAGCGAGTTTACTCTATTGCATGGGAAAGATAACGTTTTTCTTCGGTTTGTAAAGGCAGTGCTGGAGTTGCGCGGCTGTGAGACTGTGTAAGCGTTCGGCTCAATTGTATATAATGAATGGAGTTTCCAACGTATGTCCCATATTTGTTCAAACAGATTGCTGGCTGACGTAAGAGAACTGGCTCGTCTAACGCGAGAGTAGCGGCGCAAAATGACACTGAATGCACTCTTGAAGCTGGACAAGCGCCAGGAATAAAGAAAAGGATTTAAACTTGAGTTTAGCAGCACAAACAGAAACTGCATATCTCTAAACCAGTGGATGGAATAACAACTACATGACTTGCAGAAGTTCATGAGATATATCAACACACAAGTCGGAGCATAGCAACATCCATAGGCCGCGATTACTACGATAAAAACTTTTGTAACACGATCCTCTCTTGCAAGGGTTCGAAGTCTGATTCGTGTGTTGGGTAAGCCAGCTCGCAAACTTGCGCTAACCTTTGCTTGCGTCCGCATTTTGTTTAAGATGCGTAAATACGCAAAAACGAGAGTGAAGAGTGTAAAACAAATAGATGTATTAGCGAACACAAACGCGTACTCGATGTAACCAACTTGGAAATATATGAAAGAAATTGTAAATGAGACGAGCCAGATGGAGAGAGAAACAACTCTAGCATGGATTGAGTTCAGTTTGGTGCGATATTTCACTGGCCATTCAACAGCTAGAAAACGATCAAAAGTCAGTGCAGCCAGACTCAACACAGACGCAGTGCAGGAGATAAAGTATGACATGTGGATTACAGCGATGTCCCCGAGGGCAGCTCCCGCGCGAAATCCCTCGTGAAAATGAAACACGACCGACATCGGTTCCACGACACAGCCTACAATGAGATCTGAAACTGCAAGATTTACCACATACAAACAAAATGGTGTCCTGAGATCATTGTTTGGGTCTTTGTACACTGTGATTAACACCAGAAGATTTCCAGGAACCGTGACAACGATAAGTATTGCTGATATTGCTGCAGTAAAATACGACAGGACGCTGGGCGCGACTACTTCTGTGCAATTCATAGCTGCAATCGTCAAAGGCAAAAATTTGTTTAGGTCTTGGCTTTTATATCAAATTAGAATTTTAATATATATTCCTATTAAACATATTAATTTAAATAACGGCTACGGTAGACGAATCGAAATACAATATTGTTTTTTTTCGTTATCTAAAAGAGCCGAAAGATTGTTTTGGGTTATCTTAAAAGAGTGACTTTACATTTTGCTTAAGGGAACATTTCATTAATAGTATATTAGAAGTTGCTTCAAATTTCTGCTTGCAATCTTTCCCGCAATATTTTTGTTATTCAAAGAGACAGTCAGCTTACAAGAATACAAATTTGTTCAACTAAATTTGGCACAGACCTAACAAGTTTGAATCAACATTGAGACAAACGGATAATAAATTCAAAATTACATCAAAGACAAGCTAGTTTCATCTTGTTTTTCGCATCATGTTGAAATCCCCACGGCGCAAAAGGTTTATGAAATCAGCTATAAATCGTTGACACACTGTTGTAGGTACTTAGCTTCATTTTATCACTTATTTTTCTCATTAGTTTCAATTTACTTTTAATAAATTTTCACGTACTCATAAAATTGATCAGTTTTTAATTTCGGTTTACCGGCAGAACTTTAATTGATTAAATTCACGTCGCTTCGTAAAAGAGACTACTAGTTTTAAATTTTTAAAAACTGTTAGAACTAAAATGAGTTTATTTGAATGAAATGTTATCGTTGAACAAATAACAAAAAAACATTAAAAGTAAGGCTTTTTCGATTTTGTACATTATAAATTCCGTCGATAAAGTAAAATTCATTGATGGTTTGAGGGGTTATGATCTATGGAGTAAGATGTAGAGCCCGACAGGTTTGTTCAAACGCTTTACAAATCCTGGCCTAAATATTTTGAGGAATGCAGCTTCACAATCTCGTTTAAAATTTCTTTTACATTATAGCGAATACCTTTTGAACTTTCAGGTTCCTGTTTTTTCATTCGCGCATGCAACCGACAGGAAGCAGATATAAGCTATATTTCTTTGCCACCGTGGCAGGCGAGAAAGAAATGAAATAAAAAGTATATATTAAAATATAAAATGCATGTCGTTCGCTTTTAATATACAACTGCGAATTGCACTTGGAAATTCACATTTTAGCTGTAAATACTGTAGCCGATTTTGCATTTACCAACATTAGCCGAGAAATATTTGTTTTTTCCAGTTTTGTTCAGCAAATATTTCAACAATTTTATGATTTTCTGCCTTGTACGAAATAAAACCCATCGCCCATTGTCAACTTTCGGTTATGTTCTTAGCCTCTCCTTTCAAATTTTCTGCCTCGCGTTTTTACTTGATAAAAATTAAACGTGATATTAAAAAGAGAAGAGTACATCTCACAATTTCTAATAAAGCAATTGTAATCAAATTCGAAGTTTGACATAATGTATTTGAAATGGGAAACAAGAACACGGATTAAGATTTTAAACCCGCCAATTTACAAATACGCAAAAGAAAAAGTAATTTTCAGAAAAAACGGAAATAAATACATTTTAATCCGTTTTTTCAAAAAAATCGGGAAAGAAAGGTACTCAAATATTTATCCTGACCGGCAGTTATTGCTTTCAATTCATTTAAAAAGCTTATCGTGTTAGGCAATTAAAACACAGAAAAAAACAATTATTCGTAAAAACTAAACAAGAATCGAAATGAGGAAAACATGTCAAAACTGCAGATCCGATCATTTCTGGTAATATATAATAATTCTGGAAAGATCTTTTAATATTTGGGACTGTCAAAGTTAATTGTTATTATAGTTTAAATGTCTGCGTTTTGAAATTCTACGCGCATTGACTTTTAAAATTTTCTTGGAAACGCTTCCGGCATTCATTCATTTTTACTGGGTTGCCTGTGGCACAGTCTTAAAACCGGTATCAAATGCCTCTAATGAAAATTGATATATTTTCAATATTGCTACAAGTTTGTTTCATGACGGTTACTGGCATTATATTTTGTGCAATTCTGTTTTAAAACATATTCATCCATAGATGAGTTGGCTCACAAGGCCTTCCATTGCTACAGCTAACCAAAAATACAGGCAACCCAGTACATACTGTCTGCAGGGTCTTGTCAACTCTTAAAATGGTAAAATTTTGAAATGAAAGCGACACAACCAAAAGAAGCTTTAATGAAATTGAAATCGAAAACTGGTAGGTCATTTGGCTCTTGAGAGTAACTTCTAATTGATTAACTGAAATGAAGTAAAACTTGAGAAAAAACATATGAAATTTACCTTAGCGATTACTGCATGCAGAAATATTTAGTAAAACTAGCAGTTCTTACAAAGAAGGAAGTACTGACGTATAATACAAGGATTTTTCGTTTCATTTGAGTTTACTTTAATATATAAATTTTTTGGTTTGTTATGTCAAGGACAGTTTTTTGTCGACATTTTCAACAATCAAATAAAATTAAAATAGCGTAAGACATTGAGAAAAAGGCATCTGAAATATGGAATTGACCATTCTACTAATTAATAATGCTTTAATATTCAAAATTTGCAAATGTAATTTAAAACTTGTCTGGTCTGGTAGCGGAAAAAAATTTTGTGGAGACGTTTATTACTAAGCTGATATTTAATCAAAAGAAAACTTGATTTAACAGATTATGAATCTCTAGCAATTCAAAGCCATTTTAAAATATTTTTCAGAGTTATTAAAGTCCGTTATTCCCATACAGTTTACTGTAAATTTTCATGAAAATTTCAAGTCAGATTTCATAAACTGTTTTAATAGCAAAGAATCCGTATTTTTCAATACATTTTACTGTAAATAACTTTAAATGAAATTTTTATTCAGATTTCGTGAACCTTTTTAACGGATCAATAATCGCTTTAGTAGATAAACGACATTG